>CATIWO010283100.1:0-11783 GCA_949673435.1 Macaranga tanarius | reverse complement strand
CTGTGGGACTGGCGAAATGGCCCTAAATTTTTTTTGGGGCCATTTCGCCACTCCCACAGGCGAAATGGCCCCAAAAAAAGTCAGACCGGTCAAACCGAACCATAAATTGGGAATTTTTTTTAAACCAAACCACAAAAATTGGAATTTTTTAAAAATCAACCACAAATTTAGAATTTAGGAAATTTGGGACGCTATTTTGGTAAATAGCCCGGAAAAGAATCCAAATCCTACTAAAAAATAATAAAATAAAACTTTTCCTGAAATAGTAAAAAAATATTAAAATTACGTTTTCAGGCCTTAAACGAAGGAATTTGACCGAAAAACAACGGACATCACAAGCAAATGTAGTGAATTTTGATCCTTGGCCCGTTTCCAATGAAATTGGGCTCTGAATTCGCCAAAATCCGACACTTTAAAGTTGTCCGAAATTACAAAACTGCCACTATTACAATTTTTCATATTTTTTCATGAATGCGCATGATTGTTCATCAACGCGTCCCGCATCAATTGGCCTCTAAAATGTCCACATGTTAAAAGTCCCGAATGCCTCATCATTAATCATGCCCATAAGTTCTTAGTAAATATAGGCAGGGGAAAAAAACAGTAACTAAAATTTGGGGAGAAGTTAATTAATTAAATTAGGGAGGTCACAAATGGTTTTAAGTGTAGAGAAAAAGATATGATACGATCTTATCTCTTGTTGCAGCAGCATGACACCTCAAACAAACGTATATCATACATATCATCAACTCTCACTCACTCACCCAAGAATACCCACTTCAACGACGACCCGATTACAACAACAACAAGAAGTAGAGGAAGAAGAAGATTCTTTAATTTCCACAGACATGGCATGAGAAGAAGCAGGGAAGGGGAGGGATAGGAATCCATTTCAGGAGTTGACACGTGGCAAGTTATGATTCGATGGAGCAAATAAACGGCAGAGATGTTGTCAGAAAACTTTTTCACTTCGCTTTTTGCATGTGGGGACATGCAATAATATGGTGATGAGGAAGGCTTAAAGCAAGGGTGGTATAGCTGCCTATGTGCAAGAAGACACGCTCATGTGCATTTTGTCTGATTTTATTTGCATTTTACCCTACACAGAGGCCGTCTTAGCTCAGCCGGTAGAGCGCATGGCTTTTAACCATGTGGTCGTGGGTTCGATTCCCACAGACGGCGGTCGGTCTTTTTCATTTTCCAGACAGCCAATTTAATAAATGAAACAACAAAATTTGAGCGTATGATTGGATTGAATAGTGTTTATATTTGAGTCTACATATACCTATTCCCCTTCAAAGCCAATCATATAAAAATATGTTTTCTTGAAGCGTTATGCATCTCCAAATTAACTAATCAAACTTACAATTTTTAATTTCTTAAAAAATAATTTTTGTCATTTAACTATTCAATTTTCAAGGAGTGAGTGGAAATACGTGGACCATTGACAATGACAACAGCAATGTTGAATTTTGACTTGGAAGAAAGAAACTCAGGTGAGAAAAGATGAAGATGAAGATCAAAAGGTGTATAGTGAGTAAAAATGGATTTAAGAGAGTAATTGAGAGATGACATAGGCGCAGAAATAAAGAAGGGGGACAATATAGCAGTATATGAGCACCCATTCACTATCTTTATCAGCAAGAATGGGGAATCAAACAGCACAGAAAGATCTCAATCGCCACATAAACTTGTGGCTCAAAACATTTCCCTCTTTGCTTATGTGGCATTCTCTGCCTTTCTTTATTTACCAAACTATAACTTCTAACTTCCCAACCTCTTCTTCCTCTCTACTCTCCTTCCTTCAATTTCTTTCTCCTTGATCCCTCGCACCTTTCAACATTACTGTTGCCATAACCTCACTGCAAGTTTCAAATATGTCTGAAGCTATTAAGCTCTTTGGCAAGATCATTCCATTGCCACCAGCTGCTCTTTGGCAACACTTGGCTTCTTCTGCTTCCGCTAATAATGAGTCTTGTTCAGAAGACTTTTCTGATAAAAATACTGCTTCTTTTCATGAATATGAGTCTGCAAGAGACCAACATGGTCAAGAAATCAATAGGGTATGTTTCTTTTTTTGTGTACATATTTTGAGCTTTAATTCTTTGTTTGACATAGCCTTTTTTTTAACCATTTGCAAAGTTTTTAAGGGTAACCCATGTTGCTCTTTTCTTAATATCATGGGACTTTGATTGTCTTTAAGAATTTTGTTGCTGTTTTTTACTTGTTGGGTTGGCTTTGGATCAACTTTTGCCCTTGTTTCTCTGTTTCTGACGGCTGGGAATGTGTATACTCTATACGTCAACGACTTCAAGCTAACTGGGTTCCATTTTTTTATTAAACCCTGTCCCATGTCTGGCATAATATTTAGGGAACTTAGATCTTCTATGTTGGTTGAAATTCATTTCGTGTTTAGTTCAGTTCTGCATGAAGTTCTTACAAAATTTCCACTTTCCACATAAAGTTTGTTATACTTATCAGACTTAAAAGATTGCCACTTTTTACGGTCCGAGATATGCTTCATGGCCAAAAACCATTCTGACGTTTACTATTTAACTTCGGGACATTTCACAAGGACCTTCAAAAAAAAAAAAAAAATCGCTTCATAAACATTTCAATATTTCAGAATTGATTTATGAATAGTCTCCACATCATATCACAAGTGATCCAGCGAGTCTAGACTTGAATTTTGCAGAAAATTAATAATTTGTAGCCTTCAATTTTATTTTTGTTTTGTAAAGATCAGAACTTGGACAAGTTTACTGAGATGGGTTCTTGTTTTTTCTTGTGTTTATGTACCAACTCCTATTTTTCCAGCTTGGTCGGTCACTTTCTCTGCTATTGCTCTGCTTCCTGATGGAACAGAGTTTCACATGAAATTATAAACTTCAAACCTTTATATATCTTATTGAAAGTTTCATTTGAAATATTAGGAATCTTCAGGAAAAGAAACCGCTGATGATAAGCAAGAAGATAGTGCCTCAAATCAAGAAATTGAGGACTCAAAAGACCAAACAACATCACCAGGAATTAATGAAAAGCCTAAAACTTCTTCAGCTGGCAGAGAAGCTTCACCATCCCAAAAAATCTCTAAAAATGAAGAACAACAAAGAGATACAAGTAATCCAACAGAAAAATCCTTAAAAAAACCTGACAAAATACTCCCCTGCCCTCGATGTAATAGCATGGACACAAAGTTCTGTTATTACAACAATTACAACGTCAATCAGCCTCGACATTTCTGTAAGAATTGTCAAAGATATTGGACTTCTGGAGGAACTATGAGGAATGTGCCTGTGGGTGCGGGAAGGCGAAAAAATAAGAGCTCTTCTGCTTCTCATTACCGACATATAATTGTATCAGAAGCTCTACGGACAGCTCAAGTCCATGCTGTGAATGGTATACACAACCCTTCTTTAGGAAGTAATAGCACTGTCCTCTCCTTTGGTTCAGATTCTCCTCTATGTGAATCTGTAGCTTCTGTGTTGAATCTTACTGAGAAGACGAAGACCACTGTTCGAAATGGATATTACAGACCTGAACAAAGAACTTTTGTTTCTTGTGGAAGGACAGCTGATAATGGAGATGCTGTCACAGTTTCAAGTACGTTAGAGAAGGAAGGTAGCTGTGTTTCGCAAGAAACAGCTACTAAAAATTATCATCAAGGAGTTGCTCCTCAAGTACCATGCTTTCCAGGGCCACCTTGGCCTTATCCGTGGAACTCTACAATGCCTGCTGCGCCTGCTTTTTGCCCTTCAGGATTTCCAGTATCATTTTATCCTGCACCAGCCTATTGGGGCTGTACTGTTCCAAATCCCTGGAGTGTTCCTCCATGTCTATCGCCACAATCACCTTCTGTAAGTCACTGCACAACTGCCAGCTTGAGTCCTACTTCTCCATTAGGGAAACATTCAAGGGAAGGCAATATCCTGAATCCTGCCAATTCAGAAGACCCTTCAGGAGAGAGCAATTGTTCAGACAGAAGTGTTTTAGTTCCAAAAACTTTGAGGATTGATGACCCAACAGAAGCTGCGAAAAGCTTTATATGGGCAACTCTTGGTATTAAGAGTGAAAAATCAAATTTGAATGGAAGTGGACTCTTCAAAGGATTTCAGTCAAAAAATGAAGGCAAAAATCTTCACATCTCTGAGAAAAAATCTTCAGTGTTGCATGCAAATCCTGCTGCCTTGTCTCGGTCCTTCAACTTCCATGAGAGCAACTGAAGAAGAAACTAAAGATTCATTGGTCTCTCACACTTGACACTATTTTGCTCCAAGCAAGCCACGAAATTGACCTGCTTAATGCTGGAATCTGCAGGAGAATGTATTTCAATATAGACGAAAGCCCTTAAAATGGGTACTAATCGTACATTACACGAGAGCAAAGCTACCTTGCCATATTACTTATATAGTATAGCATCCTCTTGATCTCTTTTGTAGCATTACGATCAACAGGTGTTTTTGCCCTGACCCTGCAGGATGGTCCTTTTTTTTCCTTCAAGTTTTTGTTTTGTGTACATATATATATATGTGGGAGTGTGAGGCATGTATGGTTAAACAACAGAGAACATTGGGTGTTATAAACTTCAAAATGTTGCAAAATAAAACCAGCAAATCTTGGTTCAAGAACTTTTCCTTTTTTTTTTTTTTTTTTAATGTCTCTACTCTATATACTCTGATTTTAATTTGTGCAGATTCTTACACTGACAAAAGCCTTCAGACTACCTTAGATATTTTGTCCAAGGTATTTACCTCTAGAAAGTCTATGTCCTTTGAAATCTCATGATAAAAGTGGCAGTTCATGAATTGTTTCCCATTCTGAATGTATCAGAATCAATAAATCTCACAAGCAATTTTTGTCCTTCAGTTTTCGTCTCAACATTTAGCATCTAACTCTTCTCATATCTTATATTAAAAGCTTTTATTGTGATTTAAATAAACCAATATGAATTAATATTTATTAATTTTAATACTGAATAACTTGAATTTTCTTAAATAAGATCTTTAGTTTGAATTTTTCACTAGCTTGGAAAAAAATATTTTAATATATTTATACCCACATGCACACAGATTATACACTTTGATATAAATCTATCTTAAATTGTTTATGCAATAGATCCCAAATCACTCTTAATATACAAGCTTTTTTTCTATATTAGTATGAAATTATATTAATAAAATCATACAAATTAATAATATTAATCAAACTAAATTAAATCATCAATAACATTAACTCAAACAACACTCATTTAACATTTTTTTAACCAATTCTATCACACCTCATTGGTATTATTTGGAGATACACTTGCACTGAGTTAAAAAGAAAAATAAAAGGCCAGAGTGGAAATATTTATGAACATTGAGGGCAGATGCAAAAGAAAGGTTTCCCCCTATAGGCCCTCGATAGAACAGATAAACTTGAACATTTATACATGTCACAAAAGGCCAAGCATCTTTCCTTATCAACCCCTAAAGAATCCAAGCAACTGCACCAAAAGGTGGAAACAGGAGCGAAATAAACAAATAAATAAATAAAGTTTTTCTTTTCTCTTGCATCTTTTTGCATACCTTTTTCACTTTCTTTTAAAAATATTTTCTTTTTGCCCTTGAAAAATAAAATCAAGAAATTTTTTTTCTATGTATTTTGTGCCTGAGTAAATCAAGAAATTGAAATCTGTCAGATTTGTTATGTGTCTGTGATCAATCAAGCAGGGTGGTGCAACATACAGATATTTCATTGTTGTTACCAATAATACAAGGCCACAAAAAAATTTCTGCAAAATATTAGTTGTTATTGGGTCCCAAAGCATGTGATACCATCCTGCTAGAAAAGAAAATTAGACCACATATATGATCTTTTTACTTCTTTTTTTCATTTCCTTTTCTGAGCTTTTTGCTTTTATGTGGAGACAAATATTCTTGTATTTTTCTCTATTAGAATATCCTTATCTTTCTGAATTATCACATAACAATATATATATATATATATATATATATATATATATATATAGCCTTTTTTATTTTAGAAAAAGAAAAAAGAAATGAGAGCCCAAAATCTAGCTATTTCACAAGCATTATCTACCCAAGAATTAAATGACTTCATATATTCTGAAACTTTGAGAGGGAACAGCTTGTATCAATTCCAACTTTGTATGATTGAAACCCTTTATAAAATCTTTCTCAATCTAGTGGTTCTCCTTGGAGAACAACTTCCGTGTTATGTGTCAACTTCAATATCTTAAATAAAGGGCAACTTTTTAAATTGGCTAAATTCCTAAGTTAATATAATAAAAGAAAAATACCCTGCATACATAATAAATACAATGCAATGATATGTGGAAACCATTGATATTCATACACTATGGAATACCCACTAAAAGCTACTTTTGAAAGAAATGTCCTTTTTCTTGAATGAGTTCATGAGCCTGATGATCACGTCAACTTCCCAGTACTATTATTTTAGTGCATTATGCCAAGTAGTAGCAATAACTTTTGAAGCTCCCTTTATTTGAGGGCATTGGATGGTTTTGTAAAAATGGCCTCTAAAGTCAAGCTTCACCACTCCTAAAAGATTATGGTTTTTCTTTTTTCAGTTGTATTAACTTTTTATTTTTTGAAGTGGATATGCTAATTGGTGTCATAGCAGATAATATAAAAAAAATTTCCCATGCATAAAACAACTTAAACATCTTAAGTTAGATGATTAAAGTTGCTTTATTAGTGAGGCTAGAGTTTCAATATATATGCGTGTGTGAAAAAACCATCTGCCTAATGTAAAATGCTGTGTGGGTTGTGGCCACTAATCCATTGACTTGAGCATTATATTTTAAGCACCGGCCATGGCCTTTTTATAAGATCATTTGGGATGTTGGAAAACAAGCTTAGACATATGTTAATTTATTGTGATAATAAGGTAAACACAAAGTAAACCAAGTAAATAAGAAGAAAGATTTTTGTTCTCAAGGTAAAATATTTTTAGTGCATCTTAATTTATTACTTCCCACTTTGAAACAAAAGAAAAGCGGTACGCATATTGCGTAATGCAATTTGATATTTTTAGTCCTTCTAAGCAATTTACTATGTTTCCTTTGTTAATGGTAGTGGAAAAAGACACAGTGAATAACAACAAAAACAATATCGTAGTAGCAATGGTTAATTGGATCAAGCTGGTAGGGAGATGTTCTATCTCGAGAAACATTTCGAATTAAAGTCATAATATAGACAATCACATTAAATAGTTGTTGAAAGATTTTCATCACTTTTATAATTCTATCCGAATCAAACTGGATTAGTTAGAATTAACTGAATTCTAGTATTGGAGTTGGTATTTTGAGAAATTATTATGATAAACAGTAACTAATAAATTCCGAGTCAGTGGAAATATTTTAATTAAGTAAGCAATCAAAGTGAAATCCATGTTTAGAAAATTCATCCCATTTAGATTTAGGTACAAGTAGTAAAGAACAGCTTAATAAAATTAAAAGCAGACCTAGTTGTTAACTTGTTATGGAGATGGCGACCCCCACATATTCATTTAATTTTTTTTAAAAAAAAACTTTGATTGGATGTGATTGATGGTACTTAAATCAATACTTTTTTTGTCCTTCAATGACATTACATTAATCTTTTTTTTTTTCACTATGTTATAATTGACTTTATCATAAGTAAACCATTTATGTTCAAGCTAAAAGTTTTAGAACAACAAAGAATAAAATATTGGGATTATGTAAATAACTCTTATCTCTGTGGATATTTTCCTTATAAAATTAAATAATCATATTATATGAAAAATTGTTAAACCTACCCAATAAAATAAAATAAAAATAAAGCTTGTTAATCCTACCAACTATGAAACTCTTATTTTTCCTAAAGGATTACAATATCTTTAAATTAGTTTACTTGTTAAGGAGACCAAATTTCTCTCTAAACAATCTTTAAAGTTTATAGTTATCATCTAAATATATTTATGATTTAACAAAAATAATTGCATAAAAAATTAAACAAAAATATTAACATTTAACAGTGAGGAGGCATATTGGGCCCTTAATTAAGCTTGATTTATAAAATAGTGGTGAGGACTGAGGACAGTGGCCTGAGCCTATCTATGTTCGGACCCAACAACACCAACCGAAGGGGTAGATTTATAGTCCCTCAAAAAACTGATGACTTTTGTTTGGTCCTTCTTTTTATTAAAAAGTTCTAATTTCCTCTATCAAAAACAAAAACGTACTAATTTCCTTTTTCTTTTTTGATTTTTGATTAGAAAATCCATACTTTTCTTTTTAAAAAAAAATGTTATTGTCTTTTTTCATAACTGATATGGAAATTTATTTAAAAAATAAAAATCATAGCTTTTTTAAAAATGCATTCACTCAAAATTTTTTATCAAAAACAAAAATATTTGCCTATGATAATTATAATATTGTAAAAAATATTTAATTCGCATATTTTGAGTATTTTATATTTAAAAATGTAATGCGTACTTTAATAATCTATTAATAATAATCTTAATCCAAATATTTGTGGTATTTAATAATTTATCTTTACTTTTTAATTTTAACGAATATATTCAATGAGACTTATTTTTATATTTTAGTACAAAAATTTGTTTGCTCAAAATTAGGTAAAAAGAACTCATGATATATTTATAAAAAAAAAAAAACTAAATATACTCTCAATAAATTATTCAATTTATAAAATAGTTGTCATTTTAACTTTTCTTAAAATTATAAATACTTTTAATATCAAACCCTAAATCTCACTACATCTTTTTCTTTCAAAATTTTTTTCTTCATCTTTGAATCAAAATAAATATTTTCAATTAAAATGATTCCATTTTCTTTTAATCCAATTAGAGCATATAAACGTAAAGAGAAATTAATTGGTGAGGACCATGCACATTACTGATTGTCAATTAAAGCAAGGCACATGTAGGTGCATTAATTATAGTATACGGTATGAACATGGATTGATCCAGCTCTGGAACTTCCTTAGTTGATTTTATTCATGCGTACAATTTTGGGAAATTGTGTGTGTAGAAATTTAGTCTAAATGGAGCTTAATCAAAATGTGTGCGCATCACAGATACAAGTGCAAATGTTATATAATTTTCATTTTGGACGATACGAAATTTTCTTAAAGCTTGGTAGGGTATGGTGTATATATATATATATATCATAAATATGTAAGAAAGTTCTAGTTCAAAGCAAATACTATTCTCTGTTCAAAAAAATATATAAATACATATAAAGTTAGCAAAAATAAAATAATACAATTTCTCTTCCATAATAAACTTAAATATAAAGTTTAAATTCTACCACTATTAAATTATAAAATTAATTTTTATCATTTTAAAAAAGAAGAAAATTATTATTATTATATAATCTATTAATATTTAAATTATTTGAACTCAACATAAAAAAAAGGTAATAAAATGTGTATACATAGAATATTTTTTTTCCATGTATGAGAATTTCCATTAGCATGGAATTTAAAAAAAAAAAAAAGTAATGGTATTCATGGCCTCATGAGTCACGCCATGAGCAAAGCTTTCATTGACTTGAGGAAGAGGGTTGCACACGGCAGGAAACACCCATGACAAGTTCTCTATTCGTAGCATTTAAGCATGCTTATTATAATTTGTGATGATGGTGAGAGGGCACTGCCACATTTTCCTCCACATTTCCATAATTTAAAGGGATAAGGAGTTGTAAAATTTATATGATTTTTCAATTAAATCCTATAAAATTTAAAATTTTTAATTAAATCCATAAATTTTTTAAAAATTACATTGTTAGTTTTAAACCGTTAAAATTAATAAAATTCATTAACGTATAACTTGTTTTTATAAATTTTTTCAAAATGGGTTGATGACGCGTCAATTATCATTTAAAACTTTATAACACATTAGGTGGCACCTTGAAGTTCACCACCGTGATATTTTCTACTAACAAAAAATTAGTTGTTTTTTGTATTTTGATAAATTAAAAGAAAGAAACAAAAAGAGAAAAATTTTGAAGAGGATCGCTGCCAATGAACCGCTGCTTTGAGTGACCTGATTATTTAGAATCTTCATATAGGAGTTGTAAGTGCTTTGGAAGAGGAAAATTTATGTCATAATTCTCACCTTATGACTCTTGCAGCAGATGCAAATCCGATTGAAGGTTGGTTTGTCTTATTCACAATGCTGGACTTGAAGTGTCGGTCGATTTGCAGACACTATCTTGAAAGCACAGAATAAGGCTGATCGGTGAAGATGCAACAGGCCTAGGAGAAGTAAAGATTAGAGAAGAGGCAACTTGAAGGTGATTTAAGAATCTTTATAACTAAGTATGAAAAATTAAATACGATGGCATATGTTGACATCTTATTGTTGGTAGAATGTTCTCAGGGACAGTTATATGTTATGTACCCAGAGTTTCCATTTAGTCAAAACTTGTGCGAGTTTTAGGTGCATGCTATGTATAGAGCAGTTAAAGTGAATTGATGAGAGTCTTTGTAATAAGATTCTAATTTTTGTAGTTAGAGTAACAATGACAAAGCAATGTTATTACCATATTTTTCAGATTTAACTTCTGTCAAATCTAAAATTGGGGATTTACAATTTGTAGTTAGATTCTAGCTATTCACTTGTGCCATTTGTCATGTGCTGCTTGCCTGCTTTGTGTTAATATCTGATGAATGCCGACTTCCTTCAAACCTACAAGCACAAAAGAACACCTTTGATGAACCTAGGATCTCTGATCCGTAGATTCTCCGATGCTTAAGTTAGAGAAAGTCTATTCAAGATGAAATATAATATGAGATATGAGCCTTTATATAGGCATAAGAAGGACATACCTAGTCTTATTTGGATTAGTATCATATAAGTCCTAATAGGTAATGAATTAGGACTCCTTTTGATTTTTGACCTTATATGTAGACAGAGTCCTCTTAGGACTTAAATTCCATGATATATAAGGATATGACATTCTCATATTTATCAGATTTGAATGCTTTATCTTGCACTTTTTTGTGAAATTAATAATTTACTATATTATGAGAATATTCAAGATTAAATGTCATGTACATATATGCCTTAGAGTTTCATTACTCATTGTAATACAGCCATTGGAATATTTCAGGACAGGATCAACAACTCCTTGCACTAGTCAATATCTGAGTAACAACATATTTCTGGAAGAGCTGCAGTGTAGACTTTGTATTCTAATAATCTTAGTCAATAGCAGACTTTGTATTTATATGCAAATAATTTCGCCATTATCTTTTAAAATATATGCAACTAATTTATATTATGTATACGGTGACAAGATTTGAATTAGAAAACTAATCAATGAAACCTTACATTTGATAAAGCATTAATAAGCTAATTAAGAATATGCTAATGAAACAGCATGAATATACTTTAAACAAATTAAGCGAGATGAATTCTATATTATATTGTCTAATGGAGGATACCCCATTCTAGTTGAAACAAGAAACTTATATAGCATTTGTAAAGTTTTACATTTCAGATGATATTAATGTCATACACAAAAGGAGTTATGTAACAAAATTCCTTAATCTTGGAATGAGGGTTATTTTTTAGTAGAATAAATTAGAGATATGGTATCAGCATTTTAAAGAGGTCTATTAATTAAACTTGCTGCTAAATATATAAGGAGTTTCTTTACAATAATCTACGGAAAAACACCACAACTATAGCAAGCACTTGCAGTACTTTAAGCAATTTAAAGAATTTAATAAAAAAAATTAGATTAAGTTGAACTTGAGAATCAATGGCTG
>CATIWO010283099.1:0-29240 GCA_949673435.1 Macaranga tanarius | reverse complement strand
TATAGGAAAGCTAACAATTAATTGGTTTCATGTGCATGAATTTTCATGCAAACATATATAAGTACTACTTTTGGAATTTTTTTAAAACATCAAAGCTATGATAGTCTTGTGGGAATAAATTTTTGATAACAAGTTTTTTTTTTATTAATAATCCTTAGACATTAAAGACTTGACTCCACATAATATATATATATATATATATATAACAATATATATAGAGTATTGATTGATATATTTATATATATTAAAAATACGATTATTAAGTGAGCATATATACATTAAAAGAAAAAGGGTTGCAGTAAGACTGTACCCAGAGTATGGCAGGATTCGGTGAGACGTAAGACTGTGTCCGGGACACAGCAGCTCACTTAAAATTGCTAATTCTTGTATCTGGGATACGGAATTATGAGATTTATGATTACTGTCTTTGTGACAGCGCTCGAGATTATAAAAGCCTTTGGGGTTGATCCGAGTGGTTTTATTTATGTCGGTATGCATATCTGATTTGAACTTTCAATGTGCTTATTGGTACCCACCATATTGATAACAACCTAATATATATTAAATAAAAATATACTGTTCAAATAAATTATTTTGTGATCTGATTATATGTCATTAAAATGATTCAATTGTGATACGATATACATGTTTGGAATGTATATGATTTAAAAATTATTTTTCTTTAATTATTATTATTTGAATTACTTAATTAATTACCGGGAGTATTTATTTAGTCTACCCACTGGGTATTTTCTATGAAAATACTCACCATTCCCTTTATAAAATCTGTTTTCCTTTCAGCTTAGTCGCCTGTAAGTAGTTGTGCAGCTCTATGGTAATACACTGGGTTTCCCAGACGTTAGACGTACAGGAAGAAGAGACTGAGATTATCTATTATATTCGCCACGACCCGGATGCGGTTTTATCATTTCAGGTGACCACAGAGCTGATAGTGTTACGATACAGAACTCGCACTCAGAGATTTGAAGTTGCGGATGGATATATAATTGTTATCATCATGTTCCACATGACCGACCCCGATGTCCAAGTCACTTTATCTTGGATTTAGCCACTGCTGCTGAACCAACTTTCTTTTTACCGGATGAGGGATGTGTGTTTAGGATGATAGCTGCTATTTTGGGTATATATATGTATGGGGTAGTTAGGCTACCAGCCTTTAGGGTTTGTTAGGCTAGTTGATATTTTGGTGTATTATTTGTATATTTCTCGATAGCCCTCTCCCTATATCTCCCACCTCCGCTGAACAATATTTATGTATATTATTATGTTTTCTTGTCATCTGATGTTGTTATTTAAATATTGGTTGATGTATTTATATAGTTATCATAAATGTGAGATTTGAATGGTTAGCAAATAAGCTTTTAACTCCAATAATGTTCTTGGATGAGTCAGAGTGCTTATGTATTCTAGAATTGACACTTCCCCACGTTGACACTCCACATATGATAGACTATCCTTGTGTCTAATTGATGCGGGTGCCGGAGGGGAGGAGTGTCACAATTTTCGTAAAATACTTGCACAAATAGCTATATTAAGTAGGAATTGCCTTTATATGATTTCCAATGCAAAAATTGTGACACTCCTCCCTACCGATACCCACATCAATTAAACACAAGGATAGTCTATCACATGCGGAGTGTCAACGTGGGGAAGCGTCACTTCTAGAATACATAATCACTCTGACTCATCCAAACATATAATTGGGGTTCACAGCTTATTTGCTAACCATTCAAATCTCACAGTTATGATAACTATATAAATACATCAACCAACCTTTAAATAACATCAGATGGCAAGAAAATATAATAATATACATAAATATTGTTCAATGGAAAGGGGAGATACAGGGAGAGGTCTATCGAGAAATATACAAATAATATACCAAAATGTCAAATAGCCCAACAAACCTGAAGGGTGGTAGCCTAACTACCCCTAGGATGATCTGCCCATACATATGTATACCCAAAATAGCAGCTATCATCCTAAACACACATCCCTCATCTGATAAAAAGAAAGATGGTTCAGCAACAGTGGCTAAATCCAAGATAAAGTGACTTAGATATCGGGGTTGGTCACATGGAACACGATGATA
This sequence comes from Macaranga tanarius, assembly GCA_949673435.1. Lineage (NCBI taxonomy): Eukaryota > Viridiplantae > Streptophyta > Magnoliopsida > Malpighiales > Euphorbiaceae > Macaranga > Macaranga tanarius. Next base: position 27,127 of record CATIWO010283099.1, on the reverse strand, counting down.
ACTGTTATATATCTATCCGCAACTTCAAATCTCCAAGTGTGGGTTCTGTATCGCAACGCTATCAGCTCTGTGGTCACCTGAAATGATAAAACTACATCCGGATCGTGGTGAATATAATAAATAATCTTAGCCTCCTCTTCCTGTACATCTAACGTCTAGGAAACCCAGTGTATTGCCATAGAGCTGTACAACTATTTACAGGCAACTAAGCTGAAAGGAAAACAGATTTTACAAAGGGAGTGGTGAGTATTTTCATAGAAAATACCCAGTGAGCAGACTAAATAAACATTCCCGGTAATTAATTAAGCAAATAATTCAAATAATAATAATTAAAGAAAAATAATTTTTAAATCATATACATTCCAAATATGTATATCGTATTACAATTGAATCATTTTAATAACATATAATCAGATCACAAAATAATTTATTTAAACAATATATTTATAATTAATAATATTAGGTTGCTATCAATGTGGTAGGTACCAATCAGTACATTGTAGGTTCAAATCAGGTATGCATACCGGCATAAATAAAACCACTTGGATCAACCCCAACGGCTTTTGTAATCTCGAGCGCTATCTCAAAGACAGTAATCATAAATCTCATAACTTCGTATCCCAGATACAAGAATTAGCAATTTTAAGTGAGCAGCTGTGTCCCGGACACAGTCTTACGTCGCACCGAACCCTGCCGTACCCCGGGTACGGTCTTACTGCAACCCTTTTTCTTTTAATGTACATATACTCACTTAATAATTGCATTTTTAATATATATAAATATATCAATCAATACTCTATATATATTGTTATATTTATTTATTTATTATTAATAATAATAATATTATTATTATTATAAAATATGTAAATTAGGTTATTAATATCTATGAATTATTAATTTTAAGGAGGTATATATATATATATATATATATATATATATATATTATTCCTACATGAATATTATTATGTCCCGCAAATTCTTATGGAACAATTTCTAAATAGCATTCTTAAATATTGGCATGCAATCTCATGCATCGTAGATTTATCTACATGATGGCCCGTATTGCTATAGAACCATGATCTAGGAATTTAAGTTTCAAGCACATATATAAATAAATAAATAAGTACACAAATATATAAATAAATAAATAAGTACACAAATATATAAATAAATAAATAAGTAAATAAATAAATAAATAGATAAATATCTATAGAAACTTAGACAATTGTATCGTAAAATTTGAATTTAAAATTGATACCATTTAATAATAATTGGGTAATTCAAGTTTCATCTAAATACATATAAATTTCTATCATTATTTTTCTATATATATTATTTCATATAATAATATATAAAAAATAAAAATTACTCACTGCATATAAAATAATATTACCGATCACTGTAGATATAAATATAAATTCAACATAAACTCAATTCTTAAAAAAAATAAGAGCCCACTCACAGATTTAGTTCTTCTTCACTTCCTTGCTTTGCTTTATTATTTTTTTTTTAATTTGTTTGGTACCAGAATGGGACCAAACTATTATCAAAATCTTTCATTGCATGGCCAAGCACCGCTGCCCAGTGCTTGGCCCAACACATGGCAAATTCTCTTTTTTTTTTTTTTTTATTGATTAATGGCGGTTTGAGCCATTTTTCTCATTTAGTCCCTCAACAATTTTTTTTTATTAAATCCTTTATTCAAACTTATTTTCTATACAATTTAGTCATACTTAAATATGTTACTAAATATTCAGACATGGACCTGACATAAACAATTTCAAAACTATGTAGTTTAATTTCAAAACTACATAATTTTGCTTAAAAACTTTATATGACTCATTTAAACCAATTGGTATAAAGTAATTTTTTTATTAAGTCTAATTGGAAGATTAACTAAATATGTACAGAATTAGATTAATATTAAGTATTAAGATTATAAGACATATTTTTATGAGACATAATTAAGACTATAAGATGTCTTTTTTTATTTTTGAGTCTAACTAATTATAATTATGACTATAATTAATATTATATCCTTCTGAGCACTATTTAAATAAAGATAGAATTAAGACTTTTTTTATTTTTAAATAATTTCAAAAAAAATATTTACTATTAAGTCAAAAAATATTTATAAATTTATCATTTTGTTATCTAAATGAATATTTATTATTATGCAAAATATATTATAATTGGTTAGATTGGAAAAGAAAAAATGCAAAATATAGTATAATTGGATTAGATTTTAAATAATATGTTATTTCTATAATACAAATTATATGAATTAAAAAAAATAATGTTATAAATTATATATTTAAATTAAATATTCCAATAATAAATTAAAAAAAGTTAACCCCACTTTATCCATTTTTCCTTTTGTAAATTTTATTTCCCTCCTTAGTTTTTCCTCCCTAATTTTCCTTTACTTTTCTAACTTAAGCCTAATTTTTGTTTTCCCCCTCCCCCTTCTCTCTTTTTTTTTCTTCTTCTTCTTTCTCCCCATCCCTACCCACCATCGCTGAACCCCACTGCCGCTCATCTGCCACCACTCGTCTGTTGCCCGATGCTGCTGCTGCTGCTGCCGCTATTGCTCGAAATGAAACCCTTCCTTCTTTTGTACACACACATCCCCTCTCACACACAACCGACCCTCCCTCGCCGCCGCCCTTCTCCAAGCCGACCTCATCGCCACCTTTCTCCCCTTCACAGCCGACCGCTCGCTCCGCCCCTCTCACACACAGCCCCTCGCTCCGCTTCCATCTCTTCGCCCCTCTTCCTCCTTTTCTCCTCCGCATCGGCTTCCTCTTCTCCATCGTCGTCGACCTCCTTTCTGACCGCAGGTAACGAGTAAGTCCTCTTTTTGATTTTTGTTTATGATTTTTGCAAATGTTTTCTCATATAATTCTTTTATTAAATTAATTATTGTTGTGTTGTGCTAATTATTTATATTATTGAAGTAGATTTTTTTTTTGTTCATGAATTTAGTCCAATTTAAATTGTTGAAGTAGATTTTTTTTTTGCTTGATCTTCTTGAATATAAATTATATTATTAAATAAATAATTTTATTTTACATTTTATTAAATTTGATTCTTATTATATTTATATATATATTATTTGTGATTATTTATAAAAATAATTTTATGAAAAACATACTTTCATACAAGATAATTTTTGAATTAGAAACTTGTTTATTAAAATTTTATATTAAAACACATTTAATATTTTGTATTTTATAAAGATAAAACAATTTTATTTTTATATTTTTTTTGAAGAAAATTTAATTTTTATTTTAGTAAGTTAAAATAAATTAATTTTTAAGTAATTTATAATTAAAATTATAATACTGATATATATATATATATATATATATATATATATATAGACACACACACATTAAATAAAAATAAAAATAATTTTAGAAAAATGCCATAATTGAATTTTTGCTTGGTTTGAATTAAATATTTAAAAACCAAAATGAATTGACTTGGTTGAGTTTCTATATAAATAACAACAGTATAAAAATATTCATTAGTTATATTATTAATAAAATAAACTTTAAATAATATTAGATGAATAAATAAAAAATTTGGAAATTATTTTTTATTTATAATTGTCAAACTGAAATATTTTGGTTATATTCAATTAGAAATTGTAATTTAATTAAGTTGTCCAATTTTATATTTTCACAATTTAGATTATTCAAGTTAAGCAGTTTAATTAAAAATGAAACTGATTATATTTGATGAAAAATATTTAAGAAATTCACAAAAAGGAAATAAAAAACCAGTTCATTGGTTTAACAATTCATTTTAATTAATTATATATGTTGCTTGGGGTGAATTTAGCTTCAATTGATGCATGCATGAATTTGAACAATTAATACTTGATTTTGGAGTTATTTTGAGCATAATTATAACCAATTATGCTAACATGAGCTCCGTAAATAAATTGATTGATCTTGAAGTTTTTGATGAATTGCGATAGATACTTTTTTTTTTGGAGAGAAAATGCGATGATAAAAAATACATGTTATAATTTTTTATTGCAATTGTGATTTTATATAGATTTATTTGTATTTTATTGCAAGATTGATCCTACTTTAGTAGGAAGATGTCTTTATTTTACGGGAGATTCTGCCGAATTTTCAGTAGAATCCTCGTAATTTTTTTAACTTTTTCTTTATAATTGGTTTCAGTTTTATTAAAGATTATATATGTTAGGAAATACGTTCTTATTTTATTTTTTTATTTTTAATTTTAGATATTTTCGGAGGTTACCTATTGTATCACGTCACAGTTACGACTGCACGTCATTGAGGTAATTTCATGCCAATAGCCTATTTATATATATTTATATATTTCTGACGAGCATACACTGTTATGCAATTTTAATTCTTTTAGATATATATGATGCATGAACGCCTATGGATATTAAAGTTGTAAAAATATCTTTTTAATTTTTTTTTATTGTATTGTATGTGTATATTTTTGCAAATCAGCACATGTATGTATATTAATTATTTATTTGTTACCTAACAGTTGTTCTCAGCATGTTAAATAGCCTTAGTTAGCCATAGAATACCCATCCAGTGTACTCAACAATGAGTACATTGGATTATCCGAGTGAACAGTTTGTATAAGTGATGTTGACATTCTCGATCATATATAAAACTTATGCATACAGTATAGATAAGTTTAAATTCTTTTTGGCAATTGTTCTCTGGGTGCATATCATACTATATGCCATGCAAAGCCACTGCATAATATGCTTTATTTGGCTTTGTTGGGTATATAGTTTGAATAGTGCACTTGGAGAATGACGCCGGAAGACTGATGAATTTTTTATATACTCTATGCACACATGATCGAATGTTAGTACCATTTATAGAAATGGGTTAGGGCCAAACCTTTACAAGCCTGTTCACTTAAACAGGCCTTCACACATTTAGGTTCCCCAACTCTATACTAACTAACTTCAAATTTAATTGCTGATAAATGAACCTTCAGCAGTACACAGATATGAGACAATATTGGTTATGGATGTATGAAGGAAGAGTTATCAATGGGCTATTGTTGTCAGAGTTCATTGATCATGTTGAACAGTTTATTGGCTCTGCAACTTCACATCCTGAGTGCATGAGTGGGGGTAAAATTAAGTGTTCGTGCATGAAGTTCAAGTGTAAAAACTAATATTTCCATGAACTTGACACTGTACAGTTCCATATTTTAAAGAACGGGTTTGTGCCTGATTACTAGAATTGGATATATCACGGTGAGCAGAGAATGGCAGTTGAACATAACACTATTGTCAACACTTTTTCCCCTTAGTCATCTTATTAGGCTAATGATGAGAACTATTATTCATACCAGAGAATGGTTGTTGATGCTGCTAGTCTAGCTTTCAATCCATCCATCTCAGATGAGCATCCAAATCCAGAAGCACAAAAATTCTATGACATGATGCGTGCAGTTGAAAAAGAATTATGGTCAGAGAATATAAGACATTCTCAATTGTTTGCAGCTATTAGAATGTTAGAGCTGAAATGTACGCATCAATTTTCAGAGAGTGCATATAATGATTTCAGCGAATTCCTTCAGGAAGTCCTTCATGACGACAATTTGATGCCAAAAGACTTTTACAGCATGAAAAAGTTAGTTCATGGTTTGGGTTTGCCTGTGGAAGTGATACACTATTGTTTTAACAATTGCATGATATATTGGGGTGCAGACTCTGATAAACTTAATTGTAAGTTCTGTGGGCATGATAGGTATAAGCCTAATAGACATGGATCATCGAAGAGGAAAGTAAATGTTTCGTACAAAAAAATGCATTACTTCCCCTTAACACCTAGGCTCCAAAGACTTTATGCCTCTAGTGCAATGGCTAGTGAGATGTGATGGCATGCAGAGCATGAGATGGAAGATGGTAAGATGTCGTACCCGTCTGATGCACTTGCTTGGAAACTATTTGATCATAAGCATGAAGATTTTGCTATAGAAGTGCGTAATGTGCGACTTGGTTTATGTTCAGATGGATTTCAGCCATTTGGGCAAACTGGTCAACAATACTCTTCTTGGCCAATGGTCGTCACTCTATATAATTTGCTTCCAGTACTATGCATAAGGCTGGAGTTCATGTTCCTATCTGTGCTAGTCCTAGGTCTAAAAAATCCTAAAGTGCATATTGATGTATTTCTTTAGCCATTAATAGCTGAACTAAATGACTTATGGTCTAATGGGGTCCAAACTTATGACATTTCAACGAGACAGAATTTCCAAATGCATGCGGCATTGTTGTGGACTATAAATGACTTCCCTGCTTATTCTATGTTTTCTGGATGGAAAATAGCAGGAAAACTAGCTTGTCCACTTTATGTAGAGGACTCTGATGCATTTACGCTTCCTTACGGTGGTAAATAATCATGGTTTGATAACCACAAAAAATTCTTACCTAATGACCATCCATTTAGGCGGAGTACAACTGCTTTCATAAAGGGTAAGAGAGTCAATAAGGAGTTTAGGGGTGTCCGAACTAGGGAATCTATTGTTAAAGAATTGATGAACATAGAATTCAAGAAAATGACAGAAATTGATGCCGAAAAAATCAATGGGACAATATTTAAAACTTGTGGTTAGAACAAAAGGAGCATCTTCTGGGATTTACCGTATTGGAGCACACTACTAATTAGACACAATCTTGATGTAATGTACATTGAGAAAAATGTGTTTGACAACATTTTCAATACCATTTTTAATGTACCTGGGAAAATAAAAGACTATGTAAAATCCCGAAAATAGTTGAATGTCATATGTCGGAGGCCTTAATTAGCTAAAGATGTTGGAATTGGGAAATATCCAAAGGCCTTATATGTCTTAGACAAAGATTCGAAGGCACTATTATTTGAATGGGTGAAAAAGCTAAGGTTTTTCGATGGTTATGTGTCAAATATGGGTAGATGTGTCGATGCAAGTGAAATGCGGATGTTTGGTATGAAAAGCCATGATTGTCATATTTTTATGTAGAGGTTATTACCGATAGCTGTATAAGAACTTTTACCAAAAAAAGTGTGGGAACCCATAACTGAGTTGTGCCTTTTTTTTCGAGAGTTGACTACAATAACTCTTAATGAGAGTGATATAATCCGTATGGACAAGGACATTCCAGTGATATTGTGCAAGCTTGAGCGCATCTTTCTACCAAGTTTCTTTGATTCAATATAACATCTTCCCGTACATCTTACTTATGAAGCTAGAATTGTAGGTCCTATGTAATACAGATGGATGTATCCTTTCGAAAGGTATGTTAGAACAAGTGACATTATTTTTGACCTTTATGAATAACAAACAAATATTATAATAATTGCCATTATCACAGAGACCTGCGAAAGATGAAAAGGAAAGTCATAAATAAATTTCATGTAGAAGGGTCAATATGTAATGGATATCTGATTGAAGAAGTGGCGAAGTTTGCTTCATATTATTTTTAAAATGGGGATGTAACATTTTCTAGAAGACTACAATGGAATGAGGTCTCTGAATCTAATGTTGATGATGACATTGACCGGCTTTCTGTGTTTAACCATCAAGGGTAACCTATAGGCACAACTAGTTCACGGATGTTGACGGACCCAAAATATAAGGCAGTAATGACTTATGTATTACTAAATTGTCCAGAAGTTCAACCTTATATAGCGTAAGAACTATCCCCATTAATTCACATTCAATCATATTCAATGTAATAACTGTGTGATATTCATTTTTAAACTAGATTGTTTATGAATACTCTACGAGAGTATAACTCAAAAATCACAGATGAAGAGGTTGATGGGTTGCTTGAGAGGGAATTTGCTTCATGGTTTTATCACTATATAAGTTTGAAATTTTTATTGTCTGAAAACTGTCATAATAAATTAGTATCATTTTGTGTTGACATGGTATCACTATATTTTTTGACTATATTTTAAGCTCAAAACCTAGCAAACAATGTTTCAAATCCTTATATAAGAAGCCTATTACAAGGACCACTTAGATCAGTGAGAACATTCAAAGGGTTTTTTTATTAATGGCTATAGGTTTCACATTAAAGCGTATGGCACCGATCGAGCAACAATGAATAGCGGTGTTTGCATTAAAGGATCTAATTACAGTAATACGGAGAGTGTTATTATGTAATATTAACTGAAATTATCGAGCTTGAATATCTAGCATTGACAATGAAACGAACGGTGATATTCAAGTATGATTGGTTCGACCCGACACCGAATAGTGGAATAATGGTGCATGAAGCTTACTAATTGGTTGACATAAACCATTGATGCCGGTTTAATAATTATGAACCATTTGTTTTATCTGATCAGGCTGCGCAAGTCTATTATTGACCATATCCTAGTAAGAAGAGAGATCGATCCAATTGGTGGTTAGTTTCGAAAGTGAAGCCAAGATCAGTAATTAAAATGCTAGAGAGCTTAAAATCTGCAAGTGTTATTCCTCCATTTCAAGATGATGACATATCAGATGTAAGAGTTGAAGTTCGCATAACAGATGATTAAGCAAATTTGGTTGACCTAAGTGGCCAAGAGGAGGATGTAGATGAAAAAGAGAATGAAAAAGAAGATTTTGAGTATGAGACATCATTAGAAGATGAAGATGAGGAAAATGCCCTGGAAGAGATAGACGATGAATGATTGTCATTTACAATAATTGTTTGTAATTTGATGTTTAAGTTATGTACTAAGAAAGATATTGGAAAAATAATAAATGTATTTATGTAAATTTTATACATATGTTCATTGTATATTATTAATTTTATTGCATTGAGGTATTGGAATGTATATGATATAAATTTTTTAATATTTTATTGTCTAACTTTGGATTATATTTTTTTAGATATGAGGCATCCTGGATGAGGTCGAGCGGGTAGAGAGACAGCTGCTAGAGGTCGCAATAGAGGACGGGAAAATTCTCATCATAGTTCACCTTCTGCTGCTACTACGGTGTCTTTATATAGTACCGTGGCACCCTCAGCTTCATCTGCACATCCCCCACAAGAGCATTACCCATCAGAGGAAGAGGACCTAAATCAACTGAAAGAAGAAGTAGAGCCCCCTCCACTTGAGGATCGCACTGTTGTAAGCATTGATAGATGAAGGTACAATTTATATTAAAGTAGACGAATGATGAGTATTGATGTGATATTAATTACAATGGTATGAATGTTTTTTTTAATTGTATAAACATTATTGAAAATGAAAGTATTAATACAAGTTTGTGAACTTATGAATATTTTTTTGTTTGCTATAATAACTAAAGGTTTAGTTGTTATTTTTCTCTAAATAGTGCATGTAAATGGCATATTTTAAGTTGATTAGAGTATTAATTATATTCATCATGTGTATAATGTTGTTTTATGTTGTAATATAAATGCAGGAATCGATTAGACCCAAGTAGCAAAGTTTCGAGAATTTGCACAGCCATCTGCAAAAAATATTAGTTCACAGAAGGGTGGCAGTGGACAACACTTACTCAGGATCAGATTGACTTCTACTGGGAGGAGTTTAAGGTGAAGAATGTTTTTTTAAACTCAAGATTGTAATCAAATTTTTATTATTTCATTTGAACATTGATATAGAGATAGTGAGATCATGTATTAAAATGTAAATAAACCTTGCTTTGAGTCTAGAAATATTTTAGGTGGGAGGCTACTGACGAGCAGATAAAGGCAGTATGGGCACAACATGCAGTAAATCGGTATAAAGATAATTTATCCACATACAGAATGTCGAACACACAGCATGGCTCAATATCCGATGATGTGTGGAGAGCTTGGCAAGAAAAATGGGCACAACAACATTGCATTGAAAAATATACCAAAGCAAGCAAAAATTGACTATCTGAAAAAGCTGGTCTAGGTACAGGTCCTTCTAAGCACACAGGAGGGTCTAGATCTATGCTTAACCATGAGCGAGCTATGGTACGTACAAAATATTAAATGTCAAAAATTATATCCAAAAAATAGCTAATTAATAGTTGTTTGATAATGTATACCATTGTGAACTATATTAATATGAAGCAAAGATTAATTATTTCATTATATTCTTCATTTATGTCTATAATAATATAATATATTATTCATTTGTTAAAATCGTAAATAATATGCAGACTGAGCAGGATGAAGTACAACCAAATGCACATAAATTGTTCAAGGCCACCCATATCAGTAAGTCAGATAGAAGCAAATTTATTGATAAGAGATCAGAGACAATTATTGTAAGTATAAAAATATTTATCCTGGGTTTTGTATTATGTTCAGTGGCCATAAATAAATAATATACATATGTAAGTAGTTTATACACATATTACATGATATGATAATATATTTGATTTTTGTCATTTATTTTAGGCACGTTTTGAAGAGATGCTGGCTGCTGCTTCGCAACCAGTAGAGGAGGGAGGAGAGGCACCTAAAGTTGATAAGAACCATATTTTCCTTCAAGTAGCTGAAGGAGTACAAAAACAATGAGTATACGATGTTGGATCTTCAGTGTCGACTTACTATACGAGTAGTTCCCATACAATTAGTGCGACATCCTCGATGCAGGACTTATTTCCTTCTCAGGACACTTTTGATGATGCCATTAACAGGTCTGTGTAGAGTAGATTAGACGTTGTTCAATTTGAGCTTCGCTTTGAACTTCGCCGTGAGTATGATCAGCAGCGCTCTGACCTTTGCTCTGAACTTTACCGTGAGTATGATCAGCAAGTTAGCAAATTCTTGCACGAGCTAAAGACTTTGATGAGGTGGCCACACAGTTCTGGTATACGACCTCCTGTACCTCCACACTCATCTCCTTCTCCAGCTTCATACATAGCTCCTTCAAATGCTGAAGGTGATCTTGGTCCAGATCATACCACAAATTTAGCGAACCAGTAGGTTTTGATACTGTTTATATAATACATGTTTGAAATTATTGATAAATTGTACATTTTTCATATATTATTAATTTATTATCATGTTAATTTGTATTTCAAATATATTTATTTATATTTTTTTAATACGATTATAATTTCTATTTAAATTATAATGAATGTTTATACAATTTACAACAACCACAATCATATAAAAAATTTAATAAATAATTATAGACCTATTATCAAAAAAAAAATTGTGCCAAAATTACCGACATAAACTTTTCCGTCGCTAATTAGTGACGAAAAATCCATCGGTATTTACTAACAAATTACCGACGGAAACTTTTTCGTCACTAATTAGCGACGGAATAGCGATGAAAAAATCCATCAGTAATTCATAAATTACCGATGAATTACTTTCCGTTGGTAATACAAAAATTACTGAAGGATTAGATTTCATCGCTAATTAGCGACGAAAATTTTCTGTTGGTAATTAAAAATACTGTCGCTAATTTCTGACCAAAAATTCAAATGACTGAACCTTTTACCGACGCTCTATTAAAAATATAGCAATGAAATTTCTATCGTTAAATTACCAATAAAAATTCAAAATCCGTCGGTAATTATTACCGACGGATTTTGTTCCGTCGGTAATAGCTATTACCGACAAAAATTAACGATTTAGCGATGGATTTTTCCATCGCTAAATCATTAATTTCTAGTTGTGATGCAAGAGAAGGGTTCGACCACCACATAAAACTAGTTTACATGTGTCTATTCCCTTAACTTGAATCTTTACATTATTTCCTATATAGATCGATCTCTCTTCGTCAGGTACTCATTGGAAATCTACGAAGGCTCAATAATCCTTTTTTACATGGTCGGTTGCTCCTGAATCAACAACCCACAAAGGATTAAATTTAGTTAAGAATACAAAACTAGATACACAAGCTTCACTCATATATGAGTAAATAGGGTGTACTTTCTTAGGCGTAGTGCAATCTTTGGCATAGTACCCTTTTTATTGATAGTTGTAGCACTTTACATGTGCAACATTGATCTTTCTATTATTCTTTGACCTTCCCTTGTCCTTATATTCTTGCTTTTGCTTTTTTGGCCCCTTAGCCTTCCCTTTGCCTTGATTTTTGCGCTTGTTATTATTGGAACTCGTTCCAGCAGAGGAGCTACTTTTAGTGTAATGCACTTATGCATTGACTTTAACCGACGTAAGTCAATCTTCCTCTAACTCCAAATGTCGCGCAGTATCCTCAAAGTTCCTTATGTTCCTTGAATTTGTTAGGTGCATCCTCATGTGCTCCTAACTGTTAGGCAAAGAGCGGATGACAACTTAAATCTTCTGCTCTTCGGTCAACACATGACCAGCATCATTTAATTCACTGATTATATTGGACATCTCTCTTAGATGTTTTTTCATTGTATGATCAAGACATTTCTTGTAAGTGTCGAACTTAATAGGTAGTGAGCGAAGCTTAGTCAAGGACATACCTCCAAAAATTTCCCTCAAAGTATTACAAAGTTCCATTGCATTCTTAAACCTCTTGAATTACTTAGCAATGTCATCATCCATTGCGCTAAGCAGAATGATACGAGCAGTAGAATTCTTCTTTTTCCATATTTGGTACGCTTCCCTATCCTGCCTATGCTGGATAGTGGATCCATCCTTAGGTTCAGTCATAACAATGTTCAACATGTCAATAACCTTTTGTTGTTCGAGCACGTATTGAATTTTCATGCTCCAGACCTCATAATTATCCCCATTCAACTTGAGGTCCTTGTTAAGCTCAGCAACAACAAACTTGGTGGCAGTTGTCATTGTTGATCCTTATGATCTTCAATGATTGATGATTGCACTTCGTTAGGAGAACAGGCAATACATATAATTACTATACATTTAATATATTAACCAATAAAATCTCCCACTAGACCTAGATTCAAAGAGGTCACTAAGTTTTCAATTACCATATAAGTTCTAATGTTTGATATTGCTAGTTAAAAGTTTATGCACAGGAATAAAGATTATCGGATCAAACTCATTTGGTTATTATAGAATTATATTACATACATGCCATCATATGCATAGCATCACATACATAGCATAGAAATAAAAAATGTCATAGTATAGTATCACATTACAAAATAATTTATAAGGCGAATCCACTCGGGGTCAAGGGGCAGCGGCCCTTGCGGAGTCCTAGGGGTAGCGCCCCTAGTCGGCAGGGGTCAAGGGGCAGCACCCCCTTGTGGGTGGTCAGGGGTAGCACCCTCGAAAGGTAGATGATTTACCTTAACTTGTTGAATGAGTTATTGCTAAAAAACCCTAAAATGTTTAACATTTAAACAAGCCACCGGTGATTAATCATGACTCAAGCACGATTGTGCAGCCTCAATGCACGGTTATGTGCAACCAGATCCAAATAGCATGCTCGCAGGCACAGCTGTGTGGCTTTTGTGCACAGCTGTGCACAACCAGATATGAATAGCATGCTTTATAGGCACGGCTGTGGGGTCTCACTGCACGACCGTGCGACCTGTTTCGCCAAAAATCCTAATTTAACAGTGATCAGGTTAAACTAATTTAACACTGATGATTAACATTTAATCATGTTCTACTGTTAAACTGATATCAATTAAATTAATATTTTAATTCATTTTAATACAGATTGATTAAATTGCCAAAAAATTAAAATAGTTCATATAAGATTTCGAAAATGCCTTTTCAAATTATATAACACTAATCATGTATACATCATATATATACACACAGAATAAAATCATGCCAATGTTACTAAATCATAAAGACATGCTCTGATACTAATGAAGAAAATGACAGAAAGCAGTAAAGTCACTAACCTTTTGTAGTGGAGTATGTAATAGGTATGATGATCGAGGCCTTGACTACTAGAGCAAAGGCTGTTGTTTTCAAGATCTAAATATCACCAGGATGAAAAACCATAGGAGAGAACTTTTTGTGCAGAGAGAGACTTTTTTTTTAAATCTTTTATATCTAAAAGATAGAGATAGGCTTTAGATAATATCTCATATTGTCTAAAGCCAATAAGAATTATTATTAGATAATATCTCATATTATCTAAATCTTTTGGGTTTGAATTTTAAAATGGATTATGTCTAGTCATGGGTGTTAATAATCCAACAGTTGTATAAGAAAAAAGATTACTATAATGATGATGATGATGATGATGATATTATTATTATTATTATTTTTCAATTAAGTTCTATAAAAAAATAGTTTTACATTTACATTCATACATTTTTTTAAAAAAATTACTATGTTAGTTTTATTCCATCAAAGTAAATAGAAGTTGATGACATGTCAATCATCTTATATATTTTCTTAAAATATTATGTTGACATGCTAGTCATCTTTGTCACGTTTTTTTTCCACATTAAAAGCAAAAATATTATATGTTATGTTGAATTCAATCACTTGAAACTTAGGTTTTCTTTAATTTCTTGCTTGCCTATAATTGTTGCATTTTTTACTAGAAAATTGGTACAAAAAGACAAGAAGAACGAAACATAATTAAAATAAAAAAAAGAAAGATTGAGAGAAGGAAGAAACAAATTTCGTATTCTTAAAAGAAGAAAATGAAAAACAAAGTTTCCTTTATTTTTAATACGAATTTGAATTGTGGCAATACTCTTATTATAAGGACCTCATGGACAAACAAGAATTATATAAGAAGATTCTTAAATTGTGAGAAAATCAAAGATAATAAGTTGTAGTTTTTTTCTTCAAATATAATTTATTTTCTTTATCATTTTCTTTTAATCTAATTCATTTACTTAATTTATTGATTCTTAAGTTGTAAGATGAAATAGGATGCCAGTTTTTTCAATGGATCAATTCATCAATGTGTGCAAGATTAAAGGAAATCATCCCTGACTTACGGAGAAGGATCACTAACATTAGAAATAAGAATTGAAGGGTAAAGAGAATGAATAAGAAGCTAATTAAATAGTGTACCATTTCTTGGTTGATCATATTGATTATATAGTGCAATTAAAGAGTTATTGAGCTAGAAAAAGGATGATACTCTGTAGTTTAGTCATTTAGGAAAAAAGTTTTATTTAGATGCTAATAGTAATAGTAATAGGCTATATTATTTAGTAGTTTAATCAGAAGCCTTTTCTTTTGTTATTTTTACATAGGCTATGTAAATTGCATTAAAATTTAATGAAGTTAATCACATAAATTAGGGAATTGAAGTACCTTTTTTTAAAAATAGAACTGCAGTGTTGTAATGTTCTACAATTATCCTTTCTCTTATCTTTTGATCACCATGTCTACGATGTCATCAGAGCATTTTTAAGTAGATTTATATAAGATGGCTGACATATTATCAACTTCTATTAGTTTTGACGGAGTAGGACCAATGCTATGATTTTTAAAAAGTTCATAAACTTAATTGTAAAACTTTTTTTTATAGAATTTTAGAAAAATTCACATTTCTTTTTAGGACTAAAAGTGTCATTATCCCTTATATTATTCTCATTATTGTTGTTGTTGTTGTTGTTGTTGCTGCCGCCGCTGCTCATTATAAGTTTCAAGGTTGTTGTTATTTCTAACACCCTCTTATCTTATACCTCTCAAGTCATTTCATTAATTCGGACTAGAGTCAAGCTCAACAGGTGTTCTTTCCCTGCTAATTCCACCAAGCTTGTTCCCTTGGATGTGGTTTCACCGGATAGTAGACAAGGATAGTGAGAATCTTGTTAATCCATTCATACACGTCACTAATTAGATGACGAGGCATTTGACTACCTTAAAAGAGTCATAGTTACTGCCACCATTTACCCACTTTTGGTTGAATTTCTTCACTTTGACATTCAAAACATTGGACAAAAAATTGCATTGTATGAGCGTCCGCAAAAGACCATCACAATGCTTTATTTTAAGGGTTAATTACTATCACATCCTTGACGTTTTGCTTATTGTACTACTAGGCTCTTGTGTTTTCAATAATGATTTAAACATTCCTGAGATTTTACTCTGTTAAATTATAACATCTATACCATTTACTTTACTATTCAATGGACCATTTTGAAAAACTAAAAGTTTTATTTAGTCCCTAAACTTATAATATAATTTTAAATTCATCCATTTTTATTAAAATTAGAGATAACAATAATTTTAGTTCTAAAAGTTAGTGTTTTTACAATTAAGTTTTAAATGCTTAATTCTTCATAATTAAGTTCAGTTTGAAACTAAAAAAAGTTAATTGTTAGTTTTATCCGTTAAGTGTAACAAAAGATACTTACCGGGTAGTATTTTCACCTATGTAAAATTTGATACCTTCTACATTATCTATTTATGTCAACGATCATGACACTCATGGTCCAATGTTATAGGATTGTACATCACTCAAACCAATTTCATTAATTCCTCCTCATACTTTGGGAGTCAAGCTTGTAATATCTTTCAAAAGTAATAGTTAAATTTTTTCTTTGCAAAAAATTTCAATTTCATAAAACATGTGGCTTTTTTAACAAAAATATTAATTTTAAGAAATATATTTTTAATTTATAAAATGGTACTAACACTTTATAAAAAAAACCCTACATAATTGTAAAAAGAAATTTATATTAAATTGGTTTATTTTGTCTTAGAGAACAGCAGATTAAATATATATATATATATATATATATATATATATATATATATATCAAGTTATAACTTTATACTTACAAAAAAAAATGATTTTAGTTTACAAAAAAAAAGTAATAATCTTTTCGCATTTTTCATAAATTATAATAAAATTTTCTAAATAAAAAGTTTTTCTTGAAAAAATACCAATTTTTTTCAAAAAAATACTTTCAATTAATAAAGTGGTACTACTATTTTATGGAAGAAAATTATCTATAATTATAAAAATTAATTTTATAAAATGGTTATTTATTTTTATACAAAGTTACAATTTAATGAAAAATGTATTAAATAATAACTTAGGAAAAATGATGTTATTATACAAAAAAAAATGTTTCATATATTCATAAATTAAAGTAAATTTTCTTAACAAAATAGGTTATTTTGTTTTAAAATAAATTCATCATAAAACCTACGGATTATATAATAATAACAATTAAATTATTTATTTTAATAATTTAAATTTACCTTTTTACTAGAAAATAATAAAATTTTCAAATCATAATAAATTTTTATAAAATATACATTTACCTAAATAAATTTATTTAAATCACTAATCCTGTACTATTAAAATTTCAATTTTATCAAATTTACTAAAAATTGTAAATTAAAGACATATAAAGTAAAATAAAAAAAAGTTCATAATAAAAATATTATTTTTTTTATTTATGAAAAATCTGTTAAATGATGATAGTGAAAATTGATTTTTTTTAGTATTTTTAATTTTTATTAGTGAAAAAATATTTTAAAAAATAGTATTATAAATAAAGATAAATAAATAAATTTAAAAATTATTTTTAATAATAATAATAATAATAATAATAATAATAATAATAATATTATTATTATTATTATTATTATTATTATTATTATTATTATTATTATTTTAACGATAATTACATTTTCAATCTTAACATAAATATAAATTTTTTAATCAAGTCTTATAAGAAAAAAATTTTACAATTAAGTTCATACACTTTTTAAAAATTACTGTGTTAGTTTTATTTCATCAAAGTTAATAGAAGTTGATGACGTATCAATCATCTTATACATTTCCTTAAAATATTATATTGACATGTTAGTCATTTTTGTCACGTTTTTTCCACATAAAAAACAAAAAATATGCTATTTTGAATTCAATCAACTGAAAATTAGGTTTTCTTTTAATTTCTTACTTGCTTATGATTGTTGCATCTTTTACTAGAAAAATAGTATAGAAAGACAAGAAGAAGGAAACATAAGCAAAATATAGAAGAAAGATTGAGATGAGGAAGAAATAAATTTCATATTTTTTTAACAAAAGAAAGTGAAAAACAAAGTTACCAATATTTTTAATAGGAATTAGAATTGTGATAATATTCTCATTATAAGGACCTCATGGACAAATAGGAATCCTACAAGAAGATTCTTAAATTGTGAGAAATCAAAGATAATGGGTTGTAGGTTTTTTTTTTCAAATATAATTTATTATGTGAATCCAAGCCTTAAGCCGAATAAGAAATATAGGAACAATGATCCATTAAAAGTCCAAGACGGCCCACTGATAAGGTCCAAGTCTAAAAAGCTTCAAGAAATCTTAAATGGATTGATTCAAGACATTTGGAAGGCCCAAGAACAACAAAATGCAATCCAAATATTTGAGGGACAAAAGGAGGCATAAATAAAATGTTAAACACATCAAAACGCATAAAAATGACCAAGAAACTGCTACTGTGATCGCATGGGCTTTAGGAGCCTCAAATGAGCAAGCAAAATCAAGAAATTGATGCTTTTATTATGATCACAGGAAAACTTGTGATTGTACCAACACAAAGTCTACATAACATCTTTTATTACACATTTTGGACGGTTTCAAATAGGTTAATACATGTAGTTATACCTCTTGCACATTCTCAAACATGTATCTAACCTTATTTTTAGTCTAAATACATAATAATGGGTGATATCCACACATGTTGGATAGCTAAAGTTTCGATCTTTGGTCCAAAACTTTGGTTGACCATTTACATGATTAAGTGGTAATCGCCTATGTTTTAACTTTGAAGTTTTAATGTATTCACTTGAGTGTTTTTATAAGATAGGTATTTGGCTAAAAGCATACAAACAAAGATCAAGATAAAAAAAGTTTGAAAAAGTGTAAAGTATGAAGAATATCAAAGCTCTCAATCGTGATAAGAAAAGTCATGATTATAGTTATATAGCCTGGAGATCTCACGAGCTAGATCATAACTATAAGCAAGCAATATAACTCATGACAAAGAAAGTAGTACTCCTTACAAGCTTCCATTATGATTGTGATTATGTAACTTAACTCGTGATGGTCACTTCAGTACTCCTCATGATCCCTCTTCTAAATCGTGATACTTCGAGTGCCATTCATGAATCACTCTACAACACTCGTCACGATCATTGCTCACGACCATAATGCATTCTTACGAGCAGCCATTTCAAGCCTTTAAAACTTACAACAATAACCTCACTCATCCTGATCATGATCCTAAAATCAGGCATCCTTATGGGACTTTATCACGATTATGACTAGAGCTCATGAGTGATGTGTCTTCTTCTTAACAACTATATTAGAGCTCCAATGGCTAGAAATTCAATACTCATAATTGTGACATGCATCCTCATGATTGTGATTAAGCTATTTTTTGCAAAAAGTAAGCCTTGCATTTAATAAAGAAGGAGAATAAGGTAGACGAAGTTACAGCTCTCCAATAGCTAGTTTTTTTATTTCTAACTATAAATACAATCTTTAAAACTTTATTTAAGAAGTTAGATAGTTTATTGAAAGCATTTACTCTTATTATTCAAAGCTTTCTTAAAAGCATTCTTTGTAATTCTTCATCTATACTCAAATTCTTAAGTATTGGGTTTGTGTATTAGAGATAGGATTCTACTTCTACTTCTTTCTTTAGTTAAGTTAGGGGAAGTGAGGATCAATTCTTTTGTTGGTTTTAGTGTTAGCCATCAAAAATACTTAGGATATGGTTTGGTTTGAGTTTAACTAAGAAAAACTTTTATTGTAAAGGTTTGAGTTAAGCCTTGAAAAACTTCTATTTGTATTGCTAATATATTAGTATGGGAATTGAAAATTCTAACTTAGGGATAAGTTAGGTGGAGATATGGGATTAATTGTTAATCTGAACTCCTTAAATACTTATGCTTTTTTGATTATTTTCTTTCTACTTTTTTTTCCTTTTTAGTTTCCTATTTTGCTTTCACTAACACCTTAAATTCTTTTTAATTAAACTAAAATCTTAAAAAGCCATATTCACCCCCCTCTAGGGCCCTTTCAATTGATATTAGAGCCTCTATTCTAGGTACTTCATTGCTAGAATTAAGATCGTGGGCAGTGAATTTCTTAACTTCTAATCCTTAAGACCTTTCTTTGATAGAAATGACTATCCACATTGGAAATAAAAGATGGAGTTATATCTAGATAGTGATCCCATTAAACTTTTGGATGTTATGCTTTAAGGATGGAGTCCAGCAGCTGAAATGGTATATAATGCTCAAGTCTTATGGATAGAGCTAGATGGAGCCAAAATAAAAATAAAAAGATAACTATAAGAACAAGAAAGTTATGAAAATCCTTCTTCCTTTTATGTCTAAAGAAGAAGGTGGGAAGGTGTAACATTAAATTTTAGCTAAAGAGCTTTGGGAGACTTTAGAGAACCACTATAAAAGAAATGTGTAAGTTATATAAAAAAAGGTTCAACTCCATATCTATGAGTGTGAACTCTTCAAGATAAAGCCCTTAGAGTCCATCATTAAAATGACCAATAAGTTGAATACTCTTCTCACTACCTTGAGAAAATTGGGGAAATACTACTCAAGATAAGAAGTTAACACTAAGACCTTGAGAGTGCTACCCAAGAAGGATTAGGAATCAAGGGTGACTTCCATTGAAAAAGCTCATGATCCTTTAAAGCTCTCTACCGATATTCTCATTAGAAAGATATTGACTTATGAACTCACCTTAAAGTAAAAAGAAGAGAAGAAAGAGGAAAAATAAAAAAAAGAAAAAGGGAATTGCTCTAAAAGCCATCCAACAAGATAGTGAAGATGAAAGTCTTATTAATTCAAGTGAAGAAAATAATGAGATTGCCATGCTAACAAAAAACTTAAAAAATCTCTTGAGAAGGAAGAATTTTTTAAGATAAAGGGACAATAAGAAGAACGAAGAAAAAAGAGCCGAAGAAGTTACTTGCTCTGAGTGTAAGAAGCTAGGTCACATAAGGAGTAAGTGTCCAAGGCTCAAGGTCAAGAGCAAGGGAACTAATAAGAAGAGAAAGGCCTTCAAAGCCACTTAGGATGACTCATCCAATATGAAAAAGGAAGAAGAGAACCAAGAGATGGCCAACCTATGCTTCATGGCTTTTGAAGACATAGAGGTACCTTCTACTTCTTATTCTTCTTGTTAATGATGATGATGATATTGATTATGATGACAATGATGCTAAGATCTCTATTTTGAGCAAGCTTGTTTTAAAATACAAAAATTTGCTTTCAAAGGAAAAGTTTTACAAACTAAAGCTTTCAAAAATGTAAAAAGAGTTTGAGAATTTAAAAGATAAATTTTCTAAAGTAAATTCATCAAATGACCAACTCTCTAATGACTTGAAAGCTTTTACATCTTTGAGATGTGAATTTGATAAACTATAGTAGAAAATGAGAAGCTTTCTAAGAAAATTTTAGAGCTAAAAAATTCCACTTCCAAGTTTTACAAAAGAAAAAAAATCTTGACTCTCTTGATTTCTCAAAAGTTTTATGGTGATACATTTAAAATTGGATATGAACATGAAGCTTCATCATCATTATCATCCTCTCAAAATAAATTTGTGAACATAATTCTTGACATTTGCCTAGTGGTAGTACTAAGACTCAAACCACCATGGCTAAAGAGTCTCACATACCTAAAGCTAAGTCTTTTAAGACTTATCCCCTTATGGCTTAAAGGTTTAAGGCACAAACTAAGAGAGCTCAACCTAAGCATGCTTTCATGTAGATAAAAGGCACATACCTAAGCGTGCAATACCATACCATCACATGTATTCATAATATGTCACATGTACATTCTAGGACTCACATGCCAAATAAGAGATATGTATAACACTTTTATACTAAGAATACTTACGCAGCTACACACAATATATTTGCTCAAGTGAGGTGCTTCTATTGCATGAATCTTGGGCATACTATTATTTTTTTTACTATATAAGGTTACAATTGTAATTATTGCCATTGGATTTTGAATTTAACCAACCTAAACCACTTAAGGTTTAGGTTCAAAAGAATGCTTGATTTGCTAATATGTGTAAGTAAATACACTAAAACCAAGAGTCAATGGCACCTAGATAGTGGATGTTCAAGACATATGATGGGAGATAAAGACCAATTCACTTTTCTTGAGGGTAAAGATAGAGGAATTGTTACTTTTGGAGATAATGCCAAAGGGAAGGTAGTAGGAATTTGGGAAATTAATAACCCTCAAACTCTTTCAATTCATTATATATTATTAGTTAATGGGTTGAAATATAAGTTATTTAGTATTAGCCAACTTTGAGACATGGAAAATAAAGTAACCTTTTGTCTTAAGAATTGCTTTGTTAGCAGCTTTAATGAGACACAATAGTTTTTAATGGTGAAAGGGTATACAATGTCTATATTATTGATTTGAATAAAGTTAATAACAAAGACTTTAAATACTTGTTGTCTATTTCTCATGACATATGGACTTGGCATAGAAGGTGAGGAAATGCTAATTTTGAATTAATTAGTAAGCTTAGCAAAAGTGAACTTGTGGATGGGCTACCCAAACTCAAGTTCATCAAAGATAAGATATATGATACTTCTCAACAAGGAAAGTAAGCTAAGTCATCTTCAAGCTCAAAAATATAGTGTTCACCTCTAGACCACTTAAGCTAATACATATGGATCTTTTTGGACCAACTAGAGTAGCTAGCTTATGTGGAATGCATTATACATTTGTCCTTATTGATGATTACTCTAGATTTACTTGGGTGTGCTTTCTAGCTCATAAAAATGATGTTTTTGATGATTTTAAAAGCTTTGCATAAAGAGTTAAAAAAGAAAAAGGTTTATATCTTACTAGTATTAGAAGTGACCATGGAATCAAATTTGAAAATGAATTCTTTAACTCCTTTTATAATGAAAATAGTATTTCTCATAACTATTCTTCACATAAAACAACTTAACAAAATGAGGTAGTTGAGAAAAAGAATAGATTTTCGGCAGAAATGGCTAGAACAATGCTTCATGAGTATAACTTACCATTATACTTTTGGGTGGAAGCTATTAACATTGTTGTTACATTTCAAATCGTGTTTTTAAAATGCCTATTTTAAACAAAACTTCTTATGAGCTATAGAACAATAGAAAATCTAAGATTTTGTATCTTAGAGTGTTTGGATACAAATATTTCATATTAAACACCAAGGACAACTTTGGGAAATTATATTCAAAATCTGATGAAAGACATCTTTTTAGGCTATTCGACCTCTAGCAAAGCTTGTAGAGTCTTTAACAAAAGAACTCTAGTGGTTGAAGAGTCCATGAATATCGTATTTGATGAATCTATGAACGGAATCATGCCATACAACAGGAGCACAGCGGAAGCCCGCGCCCACAAGGGGTGAAATTCAAAAATTTCACTTGCATGACTCTTCTTAACATGAAGAATTCCAATCCACAAGATCCAATGTGCAATTAACACATAGCTAAACATATATACACTAATATGTATATGAACAAACAAGAGGTTCTAAGTTCAAGAAACTTACAAACTCAACTTGTTTGATGTAGACCACAAGTGTATCTACTAGTTTGGTATGGATGATTCAACTTTTGAATCATATCCCCTAGTCACCCAAGTGTATGACCTCTAGCTTGAAACACTAAGCTCTCACCAAACCACCTTCTTGCCTAGATCAAAGTAGAAGTAAGTGTCCTCTCTTATGACCCTCACAGGAACTTGCTCTATATCAATCTTCCTAGCAAGAATAATAAAGGGTATGTGTTGATTTGAATTCTTTGGTATGGAGTTCATGTTTTTGTCCAATAAAAACTATCCACCATTGTTGTTCTTAACTTGAACAAAGCTTGGAGATGAACATCCAAAACCCACACCAAAAACAAAATCACTTAGGACAAAATAGAGTGTAGAGATTGCCACATCATCATGACATCATGTATGACATCACCATGATTTCATCATGACATCATTAGTCCCACCACATGACATCACCATGACATCATCGAGTCCTACCATATGACATCATAATGACACTTATCACTTAGTATACATATACACTTGACAAGTGTCCTCACAAGTGTCCAAAGATGAATGGTGACAACACATCCCATGTATATGTCTACATACATCTTTTATACTTGTATAATACAACCAACCAAATCTCTACATCAATTATATGGACTTGGGTTTGCTTCTTGGGCCAACACTTAGTTCTAGCCCAATCCATTAAATCAATGGACCTAGATAAGGTTTTTGGGCTATCTCATCAATTTGGATTAATCTTTAGCCCAAAACTCTTTTAAGCCTAGGCTCATACATCTTGGGCCATTAATCCAAGTCCAAGTATTTAACAACACATTAATTATTAATTCATTACCTTAATTAATATCCAATATTAATTAAGTACAAATGAATTATAAAACCCTTTGGTGGAATCGGATTTCATAATATACTAGAAACACTGCTTTTTCAAAAATCCAATTCCCTTAATCTTAATTACTTGATTAAACTCTTTAATCAACAATTAGATTAAGATATAGATGATAAGGTGAGAACCTTATAGGTGTGACTTACTAGGTCTATGCCTAATTGGCAAGGAGAATATAATATCAACACTTGATATTACTTGAAATACTTTCATTCTAAATGTGAAAGTCCCAATAATACACATTTAATTCTCATAAGCTGTGAGTGACCTCTAGCATTAGATATCACAGCTACCCAATTAGAAATGAATGCATGTATTGATTCTCATGAACCCTCCGGTCATAATTACTATGCACTAAAATCCCTTCATTGAAGATCTCGATAAAGCCTAGAGTTAAGGTGCAGTCAAACTCTAATTGCTTTATCATGTTACCTCATCTCAAGTTCTATTCTTGATAAAACATAACAAACACTAGAAACCATTTCTAGTTCTGAAACTCTTAAAGACTGTTATGTTTGTCTTGGCCAAGAACTTATCCATCAAAAATAAACTTAGTTAGGAAAGGACCTTAACCCGGTTCACTCCAGGCAATGAATCCTATCTTGGACAAACACTCATCCCTACATTTAACCGACTAGAGCCACCACACGCCATATACCTATATATGGCTAGCACAGGTATGTAAGCGGTAACAAACTCTAACAACTTAAATGTGGATAACCATGATGCCTCAGGTCAAAGGACTATATGCACAATTATGACCTAGATTGTGATTGTTGACTATAAGTGAATATCCTTACAATCACAAATCTAACGTCACGTTCAATCCACTCATCACATGAGTATCCACATGTCTATTCTGATATCTCATATCAAGTAGCATGAGACTCACTATCTCCCACTATTAGTATCTTATACTAATCAAGGAAAATAGATAGAGGTGATAGTCAAATTAATATCGACCAAATATTAATTTATTGACTATGAACAATTTTATAGCATATGTACTAAATAAATGTGTCCTCATATTATCAACTCTTGATAATACATTTATTTAACATAATGCTAATGGTATAATGCTTCTAATAAATAAACCCTTTATTTAAAAGAACATTACATGGCCATTTGGGATAATTTACAATGTCAAAATATAGGATTGCCTCTAGGGCATATCACCTATACTAACAACCACTTTGGTGACTGATTGCCTTATACTCAGGGAGGTCGGCTCGATTACTATAGATAGGTTGCCCACTATTTCATCTTTATATTGCTCAGTGCGTTCAAGTTCCCGAATGCGAGCAACATTGCAGAGGTGTGGATTCTACCCTTACTGAGAGATGTGGGTGCACTGCTATAGTATGACTGGGGATCCCCCTACCTTTAGATATTTATATCACGGCTTAGATGATAGATGTTGTGGGGGCTTGAGGGCTTATAGGCTTCCATTAGTCATTGATGTAAGTTACCCTTG
The DNA here is from genome assembly GCA_949673435.1 of Macaranga tanarius. Classification (NCBI taxonomy): domain Eukaryota; kingdom Viridiplantae; phylum Streptophyta; class Magnoliopsida; order Malpighiales; family Euphorbiaceae; genus Macaranga; species Macaranga tanarius. Next base: position 1,350 of record CATIWO010283099.1, on the reverse strand, counting down.
TCCTTATCTCATATGCATTATTATCATTTTTTGCATCATGCTCCCTCTTAGATTGATTGATTATATCTTGTGCATATTTGGGCTTATGAGTTAGGGACTCTTCCTTGCCCTGAGGTTCGAGGTTGGACTGCTAACGGGTTCCCTCATTTTTTTATTTGGGTTGGGGGACCTTAGAGGAGATGGGAGTAGTATGTAGATGTCGTGAGGGACATACTCAGCTCCCTGACATTGGACATGGTATATTTGTTCGAGCTCACTTGCTCTATGATTTATATCCTCATTTCACTCGCTTGACTTTCTTTCTATTTTGTAGATTAACCTCTGATGGTGGTCTACGCATTCTGATACCTACTTTGATATGATGCATGTTGCCTATGTTAGAAGTGGTCGGAGAGCGCTCCTAGTGACCATGGTGGACTATACCTAGTATTTGGATGAGTGTATCTTGAGTTCGTCGAGTGGTCTTGGAAGGAGAGAACCTTTACCACTGTCCAATAGTATGTTTTATGGTGTGAGATGTTAGAGAATGAGTGATTATAGGCCTCCATTGGCTACAATGACTTTTAGTTCTTGGAGCCTCTTTCTGTATCCTATGCGGTGTGGGTGCTTTCATAGTTGATTGATGTAGTGGATGCCAGATTGAAGGATCCGCCTACTGAGGAGCCAACTTTTAGTTTCGGTACACATAAGGTAAGTGTAGCTGTTCATGGAAAAAAATTTGTATTATTTTCAATTTGTCTGTTTTTATTTACTTACTTATTTTATTCCATTACAGCATTTGTCGAAAAGGTCACATACTGCTATTGCCATAAGCCACCGCTATTGCCTCCATGTCAGCTACCTCTTCTGTTGCCATTTCATCAAGAGGTGCTGGTACTTTTGCTCCTACTCCAAGCCCTTATGTTTCCTGTAGAGGGATCATCACGGGCGAGCTAAAGTGGCCTTTCTGAAGGAAAATATGATAGTGGAACAATGAAAATATGGAATTTCAAAATTTTTCATTGCATGCAACATTTGTATCAGACACAAAACACTTCTAAGCCTATAGATCTTATCACATGCAAATACACAACTAAACATACATCAAGAATAACATACTATCAATAAGTCAACCAAGTCATGCTTCTAAAAATAAAACCTAACAACTAAGGGATTTAGTAACACTTATATAACTCCTTAGTTGGTAGCATGCTCGGCAAGCTTTGGTTAGTGTTGATCTACAAGCTCCAAGCTCCCCAAATGTGAAGCCTCTAGCTTGATACACACGGGTTGGCAAGGAAGACTCCCAAGGATGGAGATGCTCAAGCCACACGCCCCTCTTGTAGACCCAAGGTGCTTGCAAGAGCTTCA
>CATIWO010283073.1:0-10066 GCA_949673435.1 Macaranga tanarius | reverse complement strand
CCACGAGGTATTGTCCGCTTTGGCACCGGCCCCAGGCAACGGTCCTCACGGTTTTGTCCTCCAAAAGGCGCCTCGTGAAGGAAGGGGCATTGCACCCATATAAGGCATGCCAACTACCCACTTCCATCCGATGTGGGATCTCACAAACTGTCTTCTCTAGAATCTTCTTAAGCTCACGATTCATTACCTCTACTTGACCACTAGTTTGAGGATGGTAAGGTGTGGCAACTTTGTGATGCACACCATATTTCTTCAACAATGCCTCAAACTGTCTGTTGCAAAAATGTGACCCCCATCACTAATAATAGCACGTGGTACACCAAATCTTATAAATATCTTCTTTAAGAACTGAAGTACGACCTTTGAATCATTTGTGGGTGTTACCAAGGCCTCTACCTATTTAGACACATAATCCACTCCCACAAGTATATATTGGTTCCCAAAAGAAGATGGAAAGGGTCCCATAAAGTCTATTCCCCATACATCAAAGATCTTAACTTCTAGAATTGAAGTAAGAGGTAACTCATGACGCTTTGACATGTTCCCAACACGTTGGCATCGATCACATGAAAGGATGAACTCTCTTACATCCTTAAATAGTGTTGGCCAAAAGAAACCACTTTCCAACACCTTTGCACCTGTTTTGGATGCTCCGTAATGTCCTTCATAACTTGAACTATGACAATGTGTTAAGACCTTTAGTACCTCTGCGTTTGGAATGCATCTCATAATCATACAATCACCACAAATTTTATAGAGATAAGGATCCTCCTATAAGTATTACCTCACCTCATACAATAAACGCTTTCTTTATTGGTGAGATAGCCCCTCGGGTAGCACCCCCCCAACTAAATAATTGGCTATGTCCTCATACCAAGGGGTGTCAATTTGGTGTAGTGCCAAAAGAAACTCATATGGGAAGCTATCTCTGATAGGCTTTGATGCACTCTCCTCTTCCTTTTTGAGACGTGATAAATGATCTGCCACTAAGTTTTTCGAGCCTTTCTTATCCTTGATCTCCAAATCAAACTCCTGCAACAATAAAATCCATCTCATTAGTCTCGGTTTGGCATCCTTTTTAGCAAATAGATGTCGAATGGTGGAGTGATCTGTGTAAATGATAATTTTCGATCCCAAGAGATAGGAACAAAATTTATCTACAGGAAAAAACCGCTAACATCTCTTTTTCTGTGGTAGTGTAGTTGAGCTGAGCTTCTGTTAATGTGCAGCTTGCGTAGTAGATCACATGTAGGCGGTTGTCCTTCCTTTATCCTAAGACAGCTCATATGGCATAGTCGCTAGCATCACAAATGATCTCAAAAGGTAAGGACCAATCCGGAGGTGTAATAATTGGTGCCGACACCAATGCCTTCTTTAACCTGTCAAAAGCACTCAGACATGCATCATCAAAGACAAATGGTACATCCATGATTAATAGGTTAGTCAAAGGTTTGGCAATTAATGAAAAATCCTTAATAAAACAACGGTAAAAACCTGCATGCCCTAAAAAACCTATAATTCCCTTTAGTGATGTAGGTGGTGGCAACTTCTCAATGATCTCTGTTTTGGCTCGATCCACTTCGATTCCCTTACTAGAAATTCTGTGACCTAAGACTATCCCTTCTTCTACCATGAAATGACATTTTTCCCAATTAAGCATAAGGTAAGTCTCTTCACATCTCTTTAATACCCTGTCAAGGTTAGTTAAACACAAATCGAAAGAACCACCAAATACAGAAAAATCATCCATAAACACCTCCATGATATTCTAAATTAAGTTAGAAAAAATTTCCATCATGTAATGTTGAAAAGTATCGGGTGCATTGCACAACCCAAAGGGCATGCGTCTATATGAAAATGTGCCATAAGGGCATGTAAATGTGGTTTTCTCTTGGTCCTCGGGATAGATAAAAATCTGATTATAACCTGAGTACCCATCAAGAAATAATAATAAGCATGGCCCGCTATTCTCTCTAGCATTTGATCAATGAAGGGAAGGGGATAATGATCCTTCCTAATGACATTATTTAACTTCCTATAATCGATACACACTCTCCACCCATCTACCACTCTCTTAGAAATTAGTTCTCCTTCATCATTCTCTACCACAGTCATCCCACTCTTTTTTGGTACACATTGCACCGACTAACCCACGCACTGTCGAAAATAGGATAAATAATTCCTGCATCTAATAATTTCACTATCTCCTTTTTTACTACCTCTTTCATATTTGGGTTTAGCCTCCTTTACCACTCAGCTATAGGTTTGTGCCCATCCTCCATATGTAGTCTATGCATGACAATAGAGGGACTAATTCCTTTTATATCAGAGATTTGCCACCCTAATGCCTTAACTCCCCCCCTCACTACCTCACACACCCTCATCTCTTGTGCAACATTCAGTTTATTAGATATTATGGTGGGTAATGTGTTGTTCTCACCTAAGAATGCATATCACAAATGAGTAGGCAATGGTTTTAGTTCTAACTTAGGGGGTTTTTCAATGGATGGAGGTATTGGGTTGTCACTTCTAACTAGGAGGTTAGGTTTAGTGAATGTGTCCTCATCCTCATCCTTAGTGTCAATAGCATTCCACTATTCATTATCACTATCATAGAGTGAAAAATTTTCCTGCATAATACAATCATCTAATGACACTATTTTCATGCATGTTTTATCATCTAAGGGATATTTCATGAGTTTGGTCATGATAAATTCGACACTCTCATTCCCTACCCTTATAGTGAGCTTGCCCTCATGCACATCAATCAATGCTCTACCAGTATTAAGGAATAGTCTTCCTAATATCAATGGACATTGCCTATCCTCCTCAAAATCTAAGATAACAAAATCAACTAGAAAGATAAACCTATCCACTTTGACTAGAACATCCTCCACCACTCCATATGGCCTTTTGATTGAATGATCCGCCAATTGTAATGTCATATTGGTTGCCTTGACGTCTCCTAATCCAAGTTTCCTGAAAATAGACAAAGGCATTAAATTAATGCTAGCACCTAAGTCACACAAACAACGTGGGAACTCATTAGTTCTAACAATACATGGAATTGTGAAACTCCCAGGATCCTTCAATTTTGTAGGGATTTTTCTAGAGATGATCGAGCTACATGTCTCTCCCAATGGAACGGTTTCATTGTTATCCCATGTACACTTTTTTGTAATGATCTCTTTTAAGAACTTAGCATATTTGGGCATTTGTACTAGTGAATCCACCAAAGGAATGTTAATCTGAAGTTTTTTGAATATTTTCAAAAATTTGGAAAATTGCTCGCCATCTTTTTGTTTCCTCAACCTATAGGGAAAAGGAATTTTAGGTGCTAGTGGTGGGGATAAACTTGGCACCTTTTCTTCATTTGTCTCTACACTTTTTCCTATAATTTCCTCTTTCTCGTTATCATGCGAATCTTCGTTCTCAGCCTCTTTTTCAGTTATGACACATGTGTGCATTTCTTCTTTTAATTTCAGCTCCTTACCACTCCGTAGAGTGATAGCCTTGACATCCCTTGGGTTTGTCTCCGTATTGCTAGGAAGATTTTCGTGCGCTCTTGCGGTCATGGCATTAGCTAGCTGTCCCAATTAAACCTCGATGTTATGAATCGAAGAGGAATGGTTCTTTGTAATTTGATCAAACTTCGCCTCCATCCTCTTTTGATTTTCATATTGGCTCGTTATTTTGGTAGTGATGGAATCAAAAAATTTGTCTAATTTGTTCTCCATAGATGCCATCCTATCTTGATGAGGTTGTTGAAAACTTGGGGGACCTTGAGCTTTAGCCATGTTGTTTGGTGCAACCATGTTGTTACTCCATGAAAAATTTAGATGGTTGCGCCATCATGGATTGTATGTGTTGGAGTAGGAATTATTAACTTGCCTCCCTTGAAATTGGTTGCCCACAAAGTTGGCTTGTTCTACCGCATTATCTTCAAAGTGACCTGCATTGCAAAAAATAAAATCATCACCCATATTACCCATCATATGACATTGCTCACCTTGAAAATTCGAAGGGGCTGTATTGGCCTTGTGTGAAAGGTTGCCTACTTGCTTAGAAAGTGCGGAGATTTGTGCTTGTAGGGCTGTCACACCATCCACTTCGAATTTACCTGAAGCCTTAGGTGCAATGGCTCGCTCTGCAGGCCACAAACAACTGTCAAATGCCATTGTTTCTAAAATTGCTGTAGCCTCATCTACTGTCTTCCTCATCAATGAACACCCAGCCTTGGAATTAATGGAGTCACGAGTAGACGGTGTAACCCCATTATAAAAGGTCCTAATTATCACATCCCTAGGTAGTCCATGACGTGGACAAATACTTTACAAATTTGTGAACCTTTTCCATGCTTCACTCATTAACTCATGTTCGAATTGCTGAAATACGGTTATCTCTGTCAAAATTTTGGCTGTCTTTGAAGGTGGAAAATATTTAGTAAGGAAAGCCTTTTCTAAATTATCCCATATTGTGAACGAACCAGCCGGTTGAGTTTTTAACCATATATTTGCCTTATCCTTTAGTGAGAAAGGGAATAGGCGCAATCTCAATGCGTCTTCAGTCATACCATTCATCTTTATGGTGTCACAAAGCTCCAAAAATTCAGCAATATGGTCATTGGAATCCTCTATAGTCATTCCAAAGAAGTGAACCGTATTCTGAATCATCTGAATCAATGATGGCTTGATCTCAAAATTGTTGGAGTCGATGGACGGCCTAGCAATGCTACGTTGAGTTCCACCCAATCCTGGCATAGCTATGTCCAACAGAACCCTATTATCCGCTTGAGCATTAACCACCCTGTTGTTGTTGTTGTTCTCATCGTTGTCAGCCATCTTGATTGGCTCTACTATTTATGCTTTTTCCTTTGATTTGCCCTTTGTCTGTTTCCTGTTTGATTTCTCTAACTTGATAAGTTTTGGCACGTATATAAGCTTCTCCTTTCCTGATCGTCGGGTATGATGCATACACCTACAATCAAAACAAGATTAAATAAACGAAAAGAAAATTTACTTTAATCCAAAAGAAATACAATCAATTATGGTGTTAGATCGCAATCCCCGGTAATAGCGCCAAAAACTTATTTGGTAAAAACTCTGCAAGTATACAGAATCGACAAATAGTATAAAAGATATCATTCCCATAGAGATTTTAATCTATCCACCTATTAATTTACTTCTAATTGTTTAAAGCTCCCAAGAATAGTGATTAGTTTAACTATAATTGACTATAATTGAACTAATAATAAATCTAATTCTGAAATCAATTAACCAATTCTAAAACAACCATTAGGAAATTAATTCACCTCACACTCATTAACCAATTTCCCTTCCCTTAACTCCAATATTCATGCAAATCCTAAGTTATCTAAAATGATAATCACCTCTCTCAAGGTTGACTATACTACTTTGCACCCCTTTAATTAGAATCATACAAATCAATTCTCATTGCAATTGCAAACCCTAATCAATTTAATAACAAAGTTTAATCTCAACTCTTAAAGACATAAATTAATTCAATCTATCTCTAGCAATAAATCAATTACGTTTATATTTGTAGTTCCACTAAGACTGTCATCTCTCAATGCATAATCTCAATTTAAATCATGTCAATGCTGGCCAAACACAAACAAGCATTAATGTCAACAAATATAACTTTGCATGAATAAAAGATTTTTCAAGAAGGAAAATTTGATTAATTCATGTTCAGATCTTTAATTTCCTAATGAATAAAAACCTAGCCTAACATAATAAAACTAAACTCTAAAAATAAGTAAAAGAAACCCATCACCAATTACAAGAATTAAGAAGAAGAATAAAAAATTTAATCTCTCAATCTCTTCAATCTTCAATCTCTAATCTTGATCTTTGATAATGCCTTGATGAACTTTATTTTTCTGTCTCTAGATGCTTTTCCATATGCTCTATCATCCCTTTTATAGTTTTCCTTCAAAACCCCCTTAGATTAGGGTTTAAAGAAGTTAATCTTATCCTGACTCTTTCGCATACACGGCCATGTTCGTTAACAACACGCCCGTATCTTACATATATTCAGCATCCGGGTCACTACACGGCCATGTCCCGAGCAGTGTCTAAAGTATGTAAAATTGGCAGTGCATCACACGGCCTGACACACGGGCGTGTTTCGATCCGTGTTCAAAGTACTCAAATCTTCCAGCAGACTACACGAGTAGACATACAGCCGTGTTGATGCATGTGTTCATAATTTCTTCTAATATTAACTTCATTTGCTCCTAATCTTTGATTGATCCACATCCAATATTGAATAATGACCTATAAACATAAATTAAGCATAAATAACCTATCTAAATATAAATTAACATAATTATACACAATATTAACATAATTATCCTACCTAAAACATAACAAAATACACCTTAATCACTTCATATTAAAAATATCAGCAATGCGGATATGGCTAAGCAGCTTGAGGCAATATGCATTGGGATTTATCTTCTCAATTATCTCTAGAGGACCAATCTTTTTGGCAGATAGCTTGTTGTAGTCCCCAATTGAAAAATGATATTTAGTCAATACTACCCATATAAAATCACCAACTTCAAACTCTACATGTTTGCGCTTTTAGTCTGCAATCTGCTTGTATTTAGAATTTGAGAGAGATAGATTCTCATAAACTGTCTTGTGCACATCCTGTAAGCAATTCATAAAATTTATTGCTTTACTATGAACCTTCATCTTATTAGATAAGCTTATCAATTCTAGTGGACCACGACGCTGAGCAGAATGAACTACCTAAAATGGAATGAAACTTGTATTGCGATTCACAACATGATTATGAGCAACCTATGCTTGTATAACTTCTATTCCTAACTCTTAATGTGATCTCCAACTAAATGGCGTAGTAGGTTACCAAGAGACTGATTAACCACCTCGGTCTACCCATATGTCTGAGGATGATAGGCACTACTAAAATTTAGTTATGTATTCACCATCCTTTATAGGTTACACTAAAAATGGCTAAGGAAACATGTGTCTCTGTCAGAAATAATAAACGTAGGCAATCTATGAAGGTGATATATCTCACGAAAGAACAGTTGTGCCACATTAACAATATCTGTTGTCTTCTTGTAAGGAATAAAATGAATCGTCTTAGAGAAATGATGAATAACAATAAAGATGAAATCATTATCTCGCTGAGTACATGGCAACCATAACATAAAATCCATGCTGATAGCAGGCTCAGAAGGGATTGGTAATGGCATGTACGATCCTATATTTATAGCTGCCCCTTTAGAGATTTGGCGAATCCTGCACCTTTGCACATATTTTTTAACTTTCTTACGGATGGTAGGCTAAAAGTATGAAGCCTTAACTAACTACAGAGTTCTATCCCTACCAACATGACCTTCTCTATGCAACTCCTTGATAATTTGTAAGTGTAAACTGTAATTTAGAATGCACAACTGATTGCCCAACAGAAACCCATCATATAGTAAGAAATCTATTTTCTTTCTATCCTGAATTTCTTTCAGAATCAAAAAGAAATAAGGATCAGTAATAAGTAAATCACGAAAAGAGTCTAAGCCAGATACCTCAACCTTTATGGTCACCAGCAAGTTACTACTACGGCTTAATACATGTGCAATATGATTAGTGACCCCTGCCTTACACTTTACAATAAAGGTGAACCATTCTAAATAAGCAACCCATCATGCATGTCTAGGAGACGCCTTATTTTTCTTATGAAGATGCCTGAGAGAGCCATGATCAGTGTACATAATAAATTCCCTATGAAATAAATAATGCCTCTAATGCCTCACTGCCTGCACTATTGCATAAAACTCCATATCATAGGTATTATAGTAAATCTTCGAGCCTGACAGTTTTTTATTAAAAAATGCCATAAGTCTGTTGTTTTAACTTAGTACTGCTCTAATTCCCACCTTGAAAGCATCAGTATGTAACTCGAAGGGCTATGAAAAATCTGGTAATACTAGAATAGGTGCTATTGTAAGGCATTTTTTAATCAACTGAAAGGTAGATTCTGCTTAATCAGTCCATGTAAACTTACTGCCCTTCATGCAATCTATAATAGGTACCATGATGGTACTGAAATGAGGAATGAAACGCTTATAGAAAGAGGCAAAACCATGGAAACTTTGAACTTCAGTTATGGTCTTTGGTCTAGGTTACTGTTTCACTGCTTCAACCTTAGTCTCATCGACTTTCAACCCTTCACCTAAAACCATATAACCTAAGAATGGCACCTTGCGGGCCATAAACACACACTTCTTCACAACTATATAAAATTTCTCCTAACGCAGCACACTCAAAACTTCCCTTAAATGTTACAGGTGTTCTTCAAGGTTAACACTATAGATTAAAATATCATTGAAATAAATAATAACAAACTTGCCAATAAAATGTCTCAACATACATGAATGTACTAGGGGTATTAGATAAGCCAAAAGGCATATAAACCATTCGTATAACCCCTCCCTAGTTTTAAAAGCTATCTTCCACTCATCCTCAGGCCTAACATGAATCTGACAATACCTAATCTTTAAATCTAATTTAGCAAACACAGTTGCACAACTAATCTGATCAAGTAAATCATCCAAGTGGGGAATAGGAAACTTGTACCTGACAATGATTTTATTGATGGACCTACTATCACTACACATATGCTAAAAACCATCCTTCTTTGATGTCAAGAGAGCTAGAACTGTACATGGACTCAAGCTCTCCCTAATGTACCCCTTAGCTAGCAATTCCTCAACCTGTCTTCGTAACTCCTCCTGTTTGATACTACACAAAATAACATAATCACTTAGGATCATTTTGTTAACTTTTTCTTTAGTTTGCATTTATGTGCTTTTATGTTATTTGTATGATTTGTAGGTTCTTTTAGGCTAATCTTATGATTAAAGTTGCATTGGAGTGCATTGGAATGAAGTTTGGTGTCTAAAAAGTCAAAGAAAGTAAGATAGGAGGCATGCCGACTCATTCCGGGTGTGCCAACTCGTGACAGCAAGTGTTCATGCTGACTCATCCCTTGGTGCCGACTCGAGCTAAGCCATGAAGCCTGGTGCCGACTCGTGCCACCGTGCTAAGTCATGATTCTTTGAATGTGCAAGGCTTAATTTTTGTAGCTAATGCAGTTTTGTGTATGGGGAAAATTTTTGATTGTAACTCGATGTACCTTAGGTTCCTCCATGGCAACATTGGTTGAATTGGCGTGGTTTTGTTGTGGCATATGAGGATATATGATGTTTAATTTAGAACTGCCTGCATTATGTTTGGAATTAGGATTTGTCAATGTAATGTCAAGAATATAATTCAGATTGGAGTTTTGTGTAGGTGCTATGCATAAACTTTCACATATATAATATGTTTTTTTCTGATCTCAATTTGTGGTCTTGCACATATATTTTATAATATGTTATAATTCAACACTGTAGGCATCTTGGTTATCAGATTTTACTACTGTTTACAGTTCTTTCTTTTTGTCATATATTTTTAGAGTTTTTCAGAAGCATATGGATATCAAAACAAAGTAATAGAAAATTGGAATGACATAGTCTTATTATGTGGATGTGATAGAGCTATTGGAGATGGTGCAGAAACATTTCAAGATGCCGCTGAAGTAATGGATCAAGAAGGAAATGAAGTACAGTCGAACATAAACTTAGAAGAATAAGAGACTTCAAGAACAGTCCCACAAAGTTCTAGAAAAATAAAAGATCTAGAAAAGATCATTTAGCCAATGCAGTGATGGAGATAGCACATTCATTTAAAGAATATTTGGCAACTGCAAAACATTTTGAAAGACCACAACCCATTGGAGAAGAGATTTATGCAGTAATCTCACAAATTCCTAGACTCCGTAGGGTAGAAATTTTTTTAGCAGTTTGAAAACTTATGGAAGGCAACCCGGAGGAATTTTATTTGCTCAAATCTCTACCTGGTGATGAAAAAAAAGATTGGATTCAATTTTTTATTGAGAGTGATAATAGTTAGGACTTAATCATTAGTATTATTTTTACATATTAAAGTGCTATTTAAATTTGGTTTTTTTT
>CATIWO010283062.1:0-10387 GCA_949673435.1 Macaranga tanarius | reverse complement strand
CTTATGCTCATATATTGACTTTCCTCAATGTGTGTGCAACCTTCAAAATAAATGGTGTGACAGATGATGCAATACGGCTTAGACTTTTTCCATTTTCGGTCAAAGATAAAGCACAACTTTGGCTTGCTAGCTTGCCTAGTGAATCAATCACTACTTGGGACCACTTGAAGCAAGCATTTTTGCACAAATACTTTCCACCACACAAGACAGCCAAGTTCCGTAATGAAATCACAACTTTCAAGAAAAATGGAAGTGAGACAATTTATTCAGCTTAGGAGAGGTTTAAGGAACTTCAAAGGCACTACCCACATCATGGCTTGCCAGATTGGATGAATCCTCGTATTTTCTACAATGGGTTGACGGACGAAAATAGGAACATTGTGAATGCAGCCTCCGGTGGAAAATGGATGGACAAAATGGCTAAAGAGGCCATTACCTTGCTTGAAGAACTTGCATCACAAGGGTACATGGGTGATGAACCAACTATGGCAAAGGCAAAAGGAGTTTTGGAACTTGACACAATCAACATGCTAAATGCAAAGGTAGATGCTCTCACCAAAATGGTAAGTAGAACTCAGATTAATTCTTTAGAAAGTACTAATACTGTTTGTGAAAATTGTCGAGGATCTTATTCATGCTCTCAATGTAATGTAAATACTAATGAGGATGTGAACTATATGCAAGGAAATTTTAACCAGAGAATGGGGCTTAACTCCAATACTTATAACCCCCAATGGAGGAACCATCTCGGGTTCTCATGGTCAAATCCAACTTCACAATTAAACCCTCTATTTAATCCAAACACAAAACCCCAAAACCCACATGGGTTTCCCATGAAACAACAATCCTTCAATCCTACCTATCCTAAACCTAACCTTTAAACTCTTATGGAGCAATTTTTCAACCAATAAATGACCATCAAAAAATAAAATGAGGAGCAACTTAAGCAACTAAATTCAAAACTTGAACAGCTTGCTACTCATAACCACATCCTTGAAACTCAAATTTCTCAACAAGCCTCTTCCTCCAACACTAAACCTTTGGGAAAGCTTTTTAGCCAACCGGAGTTTGTTCATAAAGAGACTTGTCAAGCAATCACTTTGAGGAGTGGTAAGGAGGTTGGAAGGGATCTTACTAAGAAGAAAAAAATGGTTGATGATGATGAGGTAGAAATTGAAGAAGTGGTTCTTAATAGTAAAGATGATGATATGGGTGTAACCAAGGGTGAGGAGGGAGATGCTATACCACCCAAGGATGATGAGCCTAAAGTAGATTTTAAAACACTTCCTTTTCCTCAAAGGTTCATAAGGCACAACTTGGATAAACAATTTGGAAAATTCCTTACTTATTTAAAGGAAATCACTATTACAATACCATTTGTTGAAGTTATTAGAGATATGCCAGCATGGGGGAAATTTCTAAAGGATATTATTAGCCATAAGAGCAAGCTTGAAGATTATGGGTTAGTTTCTCTTGTTGAAGAATCTAAGGCTATGTATTCCAAGTCTCCACCAAAGCTTAAGGATCCCTGTTGTTTCACGGTTCCTTGTGTAATTGGAGGTACTCATTTTGATAAAGCCTTGTGTGACATTGGTGCTAGTATTACCCTCATGCCTTATTCCATTTATAAAAGGCTTGATTTGGAAGAACTCAAACCTACCAATATGTGTCTTTCAATGGCGGATATATATATTACCTATCCACTTGGTATATTAGATAATGTGCCAACAAAAGTGGAAAAGTTTGTAATACCAGCTGACTTTGTTATTTTAGAAATGGAAAAGGACCTTGAAATCCCAATTTTGTTTGGAAGACCATTTTTTATGACAGCGGGAGCAATTATTGATATAAAGAGGGGGAAGATTACATTAAAAGTAGACAATGAGCATATGGAATTTGACATGTATAATATGATGAAGTTTATGCCAATGGAAGTAGCAAGTAGAATTAACTCCTTTGATGTTATTGATGAATGTATTGATGAAGTCATACATGGATGTTTAAGGCAAGACCCTATTGATCCATACGTGATGGGGGAAGCTTATGAGCAACTCTTGAAGGTAACTACATATCGACCTTCTTATAAGTCTCCAAGGTTTGAACCATTGAGGAATGAAGATGATTCGAAGGCTATTCTACCAAATGACGAAGTCACGCTAGAGCTCAAGCCTTTACCATCAAATCTAAGATACGCATTTCTTGACTTTAACTCTAAATTTCCTTTTATAGTAAATTCATCTTTGCCTATAAATAGTGTTGATGCCTTATGTGATGAGTTGTTTAGTCATAAAAATGCCATAGGTTATTCCATAAATGATTTAAAAGGTATTAGACCAAATGTGTGTATGCATAGAATCCTTTTAGAGGATAACGCCAAGCCTTGCATTGAAGGGAAAAGGCGGTTAAATCCCACTATTAAAGAGGTGGTGAGAAAAGAGGTAAGTAAGTTGCTTGATAATGGAATTATATATTCCGTTAGTGATAGTAAATGGGTGAGCCCCGTTCAAGTTATTCCAAAGAAGGGAGGCTTAACCGTTGTTAAGAATGAATATAATGATTTAATACCGACTATAACTATCACGGGATGGCGTATGTGTATTGATTATAGGAAATTGAATAAAGCAACTAGGAAGGATCATTTTCCATTGCCTTTTATTGACCAAGTTCTTGAAAGAGTAGCCAATTTTTCTTATTTTTGTTACTTGGATGGACTTAGTGGTTTTTACCAAATTCCTATTAATCCCGAGGACTAAGCTAAGACTACCTTTACATGTCCATATGGTACTTTTGCCTTTAGGCGTATGCCTTTTGGTTTATGTAATGCACCTGCAACTTTTCAAAGATGTATGTTTTCAATATTCAGTAACTTACTTGATGATTGTGTAGAGGTTTTTATGGATGACTTTAGTGTGTATGGAACTAACTTCTCCTATTGTCTAGACAATCTATCTCATGTTCTTGATAGGTGTAATGAGCATGGCTTAGTCTTGAATTGGGAAAAGTGCCATTTTATGGTACAAGAAGGAATTGTTCTCGGCCATTCGGTATCAAAGAGAGGCATTGAGGTTGATAGGGCAAAGATAGAAGTGATTGCTACTTTTCCACCCCCGAAGTGTGTTAAGGATATAAGAAGCTTTCTTGGACATGCGGGCTTTTATCGAAGATTTATCAAAGATTTTTCCAAGATAGCTAAACCATTATACAAATTACTTACTAAGGATGTTATTTTTGAGTTTGATAGTGCATGCCTTAGTGCATTTGAAACTTTAAAAAGAGCACTTATTTTAGCACCGGTCTTGCAACCACCTAATTAGGAGCAACCATTTAAAATTATGTGTGATGCAAGCAATTTTATGGTAGGAGCTGTTTTGGGTCAAAGAAAGGAAGGGAAGCCCTATGTGATCTACTACGCGAGCAAGCTACTTGATGATGCTCAAATCAACTATACCACTACAGAAAAGGAGTTGTTAGCCATTGTTTATGCATTTGATAAGTTTAGAGCATACCTTGTGGGACAAAAGGTAATTATGTATTCTGACCATGCCGCCCTTAAGTATCTTTTAAGCAAAAAGGATGCAAAACCTAGACTTCTTCGGTGGATTTTGATGCTTTAAAAGTGTGATTAGGAAGTGAGAGATAAAAAAGGGAGTGAAAACTTTATTGCATATCATTTATCAAGACTAGATCAAGAAAAGCTAAAGGAACATGATGATGGTGTGCCTATTAATGAAACATTTCATGGTGAACATCTATTAAGTTTAGCGTCAAGAGAACTTCCATGGTTTGCAGATATTGCTAATTATCTAGTAAGTGGTATTCTTCTTTATGGATTGGATTATAAACAAAGGAAAAAGTTCTTGTATGATAGCAAATTTTATTATTGGGAGGAACCATTACTTTACAAGCGATGTGCAGATGGATTGATTAGGCAGTGCATTCCTCAAGATGAAGTTTAAGATATTTTGACGCATTGTCATTCCTTGGACGTTAGTGGACATTTTGGTGCATCTAAAATGGCATCTAAGGGACTTCAGTGTGGCTTTTGGTGGCCTACTTTATTTAAGGATGCTAGAGAATTTGTGCTTATATATGATAGATGTCAAAGAATGGGTAATATATCTAGGAAACATAAAATGCCTTTAAAGGGAATTCTTGAGGTTGAGCTCTTTGATGTATGGGGTATGGATTTTATAGGTCCATTTCCTAGTTCTTTAGGCTACAAGTATATCTTGGTTATGGTTGATTATGTCTTGAAATGGGTAGAACCAATACCAACCGTTACTAATGATGCTAAAGTTATTAAGAAGATGCTCAAGAAAGTAATCTTTCCAATGTTTGGCACTCCTAGAGCTTTGATAAGTGATGGGGGTTCATATTTCTGTAACCATGTAATTGAAGCTCTTCTAAAGAAATATGGGGTAACTCACAAGGTGGCTACTCCATATCACCCACAGATAAGTGGGCAGGTCGAGGTAAGTAATAGGAAGATAAAGTGGATTCTTGAGAAAATAGTGTCTTCTTCAAGGAAAGATTGGGCATTAAAGCTAGAGGATGCTCTATGGGCATATAGGACAGCCTTCAAAACCCCAATTGGCCTAACTCCTTATCAACTAATCTATGGGAAGTCTTGTCACTTGCCCGTAGAATTTGAGCATATGGCATATTGGCCAACAAGGGCTTTGAATTTCGATTTGAAGAAGGTAGGTAAGAAAAGGCTACTTCAACTTAATGAATTGGAGAAATTTTGAATGAATGCTTATGAAAATGCAAAGTTATATAAGGATCGTACTAAGTTGTGGCATGATAAGCATTTGATGAAGAAAGAATTTCACGAAGGGGAATTTGTCTTACTTTATAACTCAAGATTAAAATTATTTCCTAGAAAGTTGAAATCAAGATGGTCGGGTCTGTTTAAGGTTGTTAAGGTTCACCCCTATGGAGCAATTGAAATTGCTAATGACAAGGGTGAAATTTTTTAAGTGAATGGACATCGCCTTAAGCCTTACTTGATTGGCGAAGCAATTAAAACTGTGAAGTCGATCTCTCTTTCTGCACCCTAATTTCTGCAAAGGTATGGTCAAGCTATAGACCATTAACATGTAGCAAGATTTAAGAGATACGCCTCTTCCAAGAACGGTCATGCCTCTTCTATGTGTTTTGACATCTTTTCAATACTATCATACTTATCTCCTACAATTTATTCTACCACTTACACATATCACTCACATGTTACTTTGCCTTTAATTTTTTATTATTCATTCACACCTTTTTACATATATCAACATACTTCTACGTTTCTAAATCCCTAAATAACACTACTTCTATTTCTTTTCATTTAGTATAACTCTTCCTTTTCATACCCGATTCCAGCATATCTCTTCCCTTTTTTTTCTTCTTTCATTTATTTTCCATTATTTTTTTACATCAAACCCACTCTTCTTACCATTATTTTCTCTTCTTTTACCATTTTCTTCGCCACCATATTTTCTTATCCACCCACTTTCTTATTTCGGCTACCTATTTTTCATTTCATCTCTTCTCATTCTCTATGGGTTGAACCAAAGCCTCCGCATCTAAGGCATCTACATCTACACGACAACAAGAAGAGGAAAATGAACAATCCGAGGAGTACGAATAAGAAGAGGAAGAAGACATCGCAAAAACTTATGGTGCTCTATTTCCTCTCCTGTCTATTAACGAAGGTGCTCGTTATATTATTCTCATAAATAGAGATGTTGTTGGTTTTAAGTATATCCCTTATAAATTGCTTGAAGATATTCAAATGCATGACTCTTTTTATCAATTATTGATTTTCCATGCAAGAACATGCTTATGTCGACTTGACTATTGAATTTTACACCTCTTTAGATGTCAATGAAAAGGATTCTCATATCCTTGAATTTC
The DNA here is from genome assembly GCA_949673435.1 of Macaranga tanarius. NCBI lineage: Eukaryota > Viridiplantae > Streptophyta > Magnoliopsida > Malpighiales > Euphorbiaceae > Macaranga > Macaranga tanarius. The sequence continues at coordinate 4,483 of CATIWO010283062.1, read as the reverse complement.
GAATGGTTGGTCAAAATTATCAACTTACATATTCTTTTATGCATCGAGTTTTTGGATTCAAAAAAGATGGTATGTGTGATATCCCTAAGTCTTCTAATGCCAATGCTTTCTGGATATTTTTAACTGACGTGAAAACCCCTTTTGATTGCAGAAAAGGTAAATCGATGTTTATTAAAGACTTAAATTATTAGTTGTTGCATAAAGTCCTTGCATGTGTTATTTTCCACAAATTTGAATTTAATCGGGTATCTATACAAGAATTGATTTTGATGTGGTACATTCACAATAGGAAATAAGTGTGTTGGACCTATTGGATTTTTAATCAGTTATTGTCTCGCACTCCACGTCAATATTCCCCCATTACCCATGGTCATGTAATATCAATTATTGCAAAAGCCCTAAATATGGAATTTGATGATTTTCCTAAGGTTGTTGAATGTTCTTATTTCACTAACCAAGCTTTTATGAGAGGTGAAGTCGTAGATGCAGCTTATCAGATGATTCCGGCCTGGTCTCAGTCTTATTAGCTAGGTGTTGCTTGTCCATCACTCCAAGATGCCAACGCTGCCCATCAAGCAAGTGCATCTTCTGATGTCTCGGAGCCAGCCGACCACGAGCCTCATGCTCAACCTGATGCTACACAGGCTATAGCTAGTGGTTCTTCAAGTGCTGATACCCAACTCTTGACGCATATTTTGGACAATCAATAACTAATGCAACGAACCTTGCGTGGTTTGGAGGTTTCAAATCAACAATTGGATCGCCGCCAACGAAGGATGGAATACAAGATGAACCTATTCTATACCCGTTCTGGCTTCACCATTGATTCTCCTCCACCATCTTCTTAAGAGGATTGAGGGAGTTTTCTTTTCCCCTACATTTCCTTTTTATTTATTTCGCCTTACATTATGGACAATGTATGTTTTTAAGTGTGGGGGCAGAAATAGGATATAAATATGATTATATGTTAAGTATGTGTGATTGTGTGTGTTTATGTTTTATGTCATTTTTGTGTGTGTTTATGTTTTATTTCATTCTTCATATGTTTGTGTGTTTATTTTGCACATTTTATTTTTATCTTCTCCATATTCATAAGTAGTTTTTCCTTTAAGTCTACCTTATATAAGATTGAGATTTTTATTTTATTATTTTTATTAATCTTTTTATGCTCAATTGGTAGAATCTTACAAGTCTCATTTAGAATAATTTTTAAATTTCTCTTTTTATCTCTTTTTATTATTTTTAAAATTTAAAGGAATTTTTAGTCAATTTTCTAATTATGCCTTTATGCTAAGATGTGAATGAATGAAGCTTAGGGTTTAAAGGAATTAAAGTAACTTAGGGAAACTATAGCCATAATACGCATAACTCGCATTTCAATAATGGATGAGGATGTAAAAAAAATGAGGATGTAAAAAATTAAAAAAATAATATGCTTGTTAATATGATGCATTTGAGTAAGTTGTGTGTATTTGAGTATACTCCTTAATTACACTCATTCGGAAAGGATGTATAACATTACAAGTTAAAAAGTGATGCATTTAAGTAAGTTGTGTGTATTTGAGTATGCTCCTTAATTACATTCATTCGGAAAGAATGCATCCAATATTATATGCATCTAAAAATTATATGAGAATTGTGAGTTAGTGCGTGTGCTTAATTTTTGTCCCAAATTTGCTTTAGTTCTTGGAAATTCTAAGTTTGAGGAATGAACATTGAAGCTAGTAGCTTGGTTAGCATTTTGACTTTAAATTCTTTGATATTGTTAATAATAAATTGAGATAAACTGTTAAATTTATTAATTATTCTATGCGATTTGGTATCTCTATCATTGTTGAGCATTAAGAGTTTAGTTATCAACCACCTTTTATTTAAAAATTTCTTTCTTAGTTGGGGATGATTTATGGAGATAATTACATCTATTTTGGAGACGATAAAAATATTATTGTTTTTCATTTAGATTTTACATTTCTTGCTTGAGGGCAAGCAAGATCTAAGTGTGGGGGAATTTGTTATAATGCAAAATAGCACACTCTTTTAGCATAATCATGTCTTTATTTTATTAGCTTTTTATCCATGTTTGTTTGATTTTCATATTATATTGTTTATTTTATTAATTTGTTTAACTTTGTATTTATTTTGTGTTATTGTAGGTATTTTTTATATATATTGCATGCATGGAAATGTATTTTGTTATCAAAATGTTGAAGATCGAAGGCCACAGTCGAATGTTTGTGCCAACTCAACCAAAGCCTTGCCGAGTCGTACCTGTCATGAGCCTTGCCGACTCAACTAAAGCTTTGCCGACTCAACCTTACGTGCTTGCCGACTCGTCAAAGAGCACCAGAAGACTATTGTTGGTAACGAGTCGGCAATTCCTTACCGAGTCATATCTGAAGCCATTTTTGCCGACTCAATTAATTCTTGCCGACTCAACCATACATTCTTTCCGACTCGATATGAAAAAGGGGACCGAGTAATGATGTTGCCGACTCGGCAATTCCTGCTGAGTCGTGCCTGAGGAAGAAAGTGCTTGACTAGCCTGATTCAGTACGGTATTGCCAACTCGAGATTGTGCCTTTTCAGCACACCCTTTCGTATATATTCTCAAGACATTTATAAATACTTGAAGTTGGTTCTGTTTTAAAAGGGGGATGAAAAATCATTTAGTTATTACATAGATATTATTGGAAAACATTAGTAGTATTTTATCAAAAATAATCGAAGACAAAAAGGAGACTAGCTAAGAATTCAAGGAAGCCATTTCTTGATATCAAGCGAATCCCAGAGGAAGTAGTGAGGGGTTGATTCATTCAATCTCTCTCTTGTTTCAATATATATTTATGTGATGTTATAAATTCTTCTTTGTTGTTCTTTGATCATTAACATGTATATTGGCTAAGTCTTTTGTATGTAGAACTTCAATGATAATTAATATAAGAACTACATTTTCTTTATTTCTTATTATTGTTCGGTTGATTTAATTTTAATTATGTTTTGCATTGTGTTATGTATATTTGATCACTATAAATAACTTGTTAATCAATTATTTACAATGAGAATTAGAATAATTTGTTGGATGTATAATTGAAATTGCTTAAAGTTTAGAATAAAATTGGAGACAATAATTTCACTTTAAGGGAATTAAGAATTAATATAAATTTATTGGTTTTTATTTATCTCTACAAATTCATGAGAATGATTGTGGACTCTAAATAAAAATACCCTTGATTGACAATGAGAATTGCTTTTAAGGACCATTGATTAATTTCTCCAATCAACTTAATATTTATATGATCATTTCTTTATATAATTTCTTAGTTAATTTTGAATTGTTGTTCCTATGTACATTGGTTTAATCTTTTGTTAAATTGACTAGTTTAATTGAATGTTTAGTAGTAAATGATTTTAGTTTAAATAGAATTTATTAACATTATTTTGGTATCATTTGCCTATCCATCCTATTATTTATCTGGATAATATAAGATTTACTCTGAATTCCCTAGTGTTCGACACCCTATTTACTCTATACTAAGTCTTAGAGGCTAGGGTAGCCCAGGTGTTTTCATGAAATTTGTAGCCTTCTGAGTTAGCTTTCTGTAGCTTTTTGAATCACTTGAATCTGAGTTCTGTAGAGGAAGTTATGGCCAAAAGAGTGCGACAAGGTTAGTCGAGTCATGTTTTGTGGACTCGGTGCTGACTCGTCATGAGTCATGACGGATCAGCCTTCCTTCTACGCGCTGAGGTATTCGTATTTTGACCATAACGTGAGCTACAGATCTCCAAATAAGGTGTGGTTTGAAGCTATGGAAACTTTAAAGAGTTCTCTACAACTTTTATGTTTTGAAAATTGCCAAAATCCACCATTATAATTGTCAATTATGGCTGAACATTTTATTCCTCACATTGATTTGCAATTTACCATGCATGACCTTTAAGTGTTCAAAACCTCATAACTAATTTTGTATATTTCCAAATTGAGTGATTCAAGTTAGAAATGAAACTAGACTCATATATAAAGAGTTTTTGATGGTTTGCAAATGAATTTTTCAACTTGGCTTTTATATATTATTCATAAAAATTTTACTCCATTGGTTTTAAGCTATATTCGTATAAGTACGTGTTTTGTTGTTAGATTTGATGTTGTTGTGCATTGCATACTTATATAGTTTGTGTGATGAGCATGTAGCTGTATTCTTGAAAGAATTTTATTTTCTTTCTAATTGGAACATGTATAGAGATGAGTTTAAGGCCACGTGTTGCGGGTCTTACAATAATACTGCCTCTTTATTTGTATTAAAAAGGCATCTCATGCCTTTTGTTTTAACATAATTTATTCTTATAATGCAAGACATGAAAGACGTCAAGTTCTCAACCTTGCAAATTATTTTCAAGTTTAGTTTCTATAATTAAAATAGTTTAAATATATAATTATTTTAAAATTTTATATAAAAATAAATAATGTAGATATATTGAACATGCA
>CATIWO010283061.1:0-17331 GCA_949673435.1 Macaranga tanarius | reverse complement strand
TTTGAGTGATTTACCCTTGACTGAGTTAATGAATTGAATTGGGAATTGATCCTGTAATTCGAGTAATAGCTAGTGGAGCAAATCCGGACTCTAGTTTTTAATTATTGAATTTTAATTTTAATATTTCAGATTTAAGATGTTTATTTTTTATTGTTAATTAGTCATTTCATTTCATCAATTATTGTTTTGTTAGCTTGTGGAAATAAAATTAAGGTTAGTGCTTGGTAGCAATCTCCTCGTGGGAACGATACTTTTACTCAAATCTATACTACTTGTAGCGAACCGTGCACTTGCGGAATTTGCCCAACAACACCCATGACTTAATCCACTTTCAAATTCAAAAAGATTTACATAATTTGATATATTATCTAAATAATAATTTATTTTCAGTTTTGAATTTGGATATTAAGGAATCCAAATAAAACTCTATTTCTACCTATTTTTATTATGGTATGGGTTTTATGTTTTGTACATAGAACTCTCAGAAATATACAACAAAAAATACGCTTTCTACAAAGAAAGCTTTTCTCCTATCGTTCTTCATCTTAATGGTATTTAGATCATGAAAACAACGACCTGTGCTTGAGTAGTTGAGATTTCGATCATCATATATCTATTACGTATTCTGCTATAGGAGAAAAAAGGTTAGTGATTACTATTCTTTTTCTTTTATCACCATTGTTTAGCACTTCTGTCAAAAATTATGTAAAAGATCTGTAGACAACCACTTACTTAATAATAAAAAAATAATTGTAAAATATGCAAAACTTTTTTGGAAGTTCATCAATTATATTATTAAAGATCATAAATTTTATGGATCATAAAAATTTCATATGTTTTTAATATTTTGACTCCTTTTATTTATTCTATGTGTTCACAAACAAAGGTTCCGGTCAATGGAAACTTTTTTATCTTACAAAAAATAACTTCGCTGGACATGAATGACCTCTCAAGGAAGAGGAATGCTAGCCATCTTCTTTATTTTATATTCTTTATTGCCTTCTGCTAATTATGTTGTCATGACAACATAAGGAATTAAGAAAACCTAATTAAAAAGGTCAAATAACATTTTAATATTTTTTAAGTTTTTTAAAAGTAACTGGTCCTTAATATTTATTTGTTGTTGAGTGTTATTTTCTCCAAAAAGAATCCCCAAAACTAAATAATTTTTAGAATTTTTTTTTTGACTAAAAATGATTTAATTACTTTACTAAAACAAAACAATTGTTGGACAAAAAGCAGAAAAAGGAAATATTTAAAATAATCTATTCATTTTTTAACAAAAATAAATAAATTTAAAAAATATATGATTTTGGTGGATTTTTGTGATAAAATAGTATTCAATAAATAATAAAAAGGAGAATCACATAATTTTATAAGAATATTATTTAAATTTTTTCATCAGATTGCATTTATTCATTAGAATGTGAAAGGAGAAAGCGACCAGCTAGTACTTCTCCTCAAGGAATAAACTCTTTTGTTTTTTTTTTTTTTTGACTCTTGTATAAAGTTTCATTATACCCATAAAATAATACATTATTGAGAATTTTGATTATTAAATAATAATAATTAATGATTTATTATTATTATTATTAACTATATATTGTTTTAATTGTTGGTGTGAACCATTGGTATCCAGAACTCATTGGGTTCTGACTAATCCAGCTCGACCCGGGTAGAACTACAAAAGCGGCAAAAGTCTCCCAACAACTATTTAACGTGACTATATTTACTAGACTAAAATTTAAAACCTTAACTTAAGCGAGTATAGTTCCTACCAGCTGGTTCCAACGTTTATTGGTAACTATATATTGTTAATGTATACAAAATGCTAAAAGAGGTTTACAGAAAATATATATATATTTTTATTTTCCAAAGATAGATTATTTATAAAGACAGAAGAAGTCTTAGTATGCTTAATTACGTAACAATAACAAATTACATGTTTAATAAAAATCAAATAAAATAAATTTGCACAATCCATGGATCTTCCGCTGATAAATATTAGTGGTTAAAATTTAATTATTAGGATCTAATAATTATTCAAATCATTGGCATATATATCATAAACTGACCTAGATATGTGAATTGACTCAAAAAAATATAAAAGAAAGAATATGCATCTTAGAAACGGGAAAAAAATTACACTCGAAACAAACTGAAACTCAAAACAACCTGTGGGATTGCATCTAGCAGTCTTTGTGCATGCATATATCTTACATGCATGATATATCAATACTTCAAAACCCTAGCTAAACCTACAGGCTAAGCAATTGAAAATCAACCCTTTTGATTCTTCTTTAATTTTCTTGCATGATATCGATGTATCAGCTCCGTCAAATTTCTCGTTAATCACTCTCAATGAGCACCTGGTGGATTTTCATGACCAACCCCAGGGCTATGACCTGGACTTGTTGGCCTGAAAGCTTCTGTCTCTGTAAACTTGTAACGATTTATAGTATACAACCCTATAGAGGGAGGTTTGGGTCTTTTTAGAGACCTTTTAGGAAGAGCTGGGGAATGAACATGCAGTGATCTTGATGCGACTGCATAGTCCAAGTTCTGGTGTAGAAGTAGAAGAAAAATAGCAAATAAAGTTAATAGCAAAGGCCTATCTGCCATCAATGGATGATGACTACAAGAAAAAAATTGCTTTACTTCAAGCTTCTTGACTTATAGCAAACTAGGCTTGAAATGATAGCTAGATGAGAGTGCTATTTATGGTGATTTTAGTGACCCCAGTTGATGCCTTATAATAGTCACAACATGAGCATAAAATAAGGTTTTTATTGCACATGGTAGGGCTTAGAAGATATTAGTCTAATATTGAAACGAAGAGAAGCAAGCATACGAATAATTTCTAAAAATAGAAACGTCAATAAATCATAAATTGTTCAAATTCAAATACATTTTTTAGAGCCATTGATTGAATTTCATATACAACTTTTAAGGAAAGCATGGATGATGAAAAGACAACACCAATAACACTTTGCTTAAAGATTTCAGTTTTGTTTTAGCAAGTTGAGCAGGCCAACTCTACAACAGCAGTCAAGTTTATTTTTAAATATACAAAATGCGTCTTCCACTAAACTTATTACAGAATTATTGAGCAAAAATTACTTTTCTCAACAACATTGGTAGCAACCTCGAGAAGGTGGGATATTTACAATGCCTAGAACATGTAGCTTGAATCTGAATTTATAATGCGGGGAACTTCAACTAGCTAGTATGCATTTCCACATTTCAAAAATATTTTTGTACTGAAAACTTTGGCAAACTTTTTAAAAAATTTTAGGTTCATTTTCGAAAATTGAAAAAAAAAAAAAAAACTTTTGCAACTTTAAAAATATATTTCTTTTGTTTTTCCTAATTTGAAAGAAATTTAAGTTGAACGAAATTTTTTAATTCTAAATATTAAGGCTTATTAGTATAAAAAATCTAAATGTTTGCGGCCTTTTGTAATTTTATTCCAACATTTTAATTTTGACAAAAATATTCCAATTTCATCAATTATTGGCAATTTTAACACAAATAGACATTTAATCAAAATCAAACAAAATATTTACTCTATATATTATAAAATCTATAAAGGTCTATTGGCATAAAAAATTCAAACATTTATGACTTTTGACAATTTTATCTCATTTTTAATGTCACATATGTGTCCTCAAAATAGCCCAATAGGAAATTAATATTATTAATTTAATATTAATTAAATCTTAAATTGGTTAAAATAGGTAATCATGGGCTTAATTGCATTATAGTAAAATAAAGAAGGGCGTAATTGAAAAGAATGGCAAGTGAGGAAGTAGAAAAAAATGATTAAATTATTAAAGAAAGACAATATTAGGGAGTCAATAAGAAGTTGTCTTGATGAGGGGTCAATTAAAGCTCAGGCTATAAGACACCTATTTACAGAAAAAAAAAAAAGAGAAGTTCTGCATTAAAAACACATAAAGAGAAGAAGAGGGAGCAACGCTTCTTCTAGTAGAAGAAGGAATTAAAGGAATAACTTTAGTAGCAAGGCTGATTTTTTAGCAAGGAGTAGAGCTATTAGGATAAGTTTTTTAATTGCACGTCTCAAAATCATCATGATACATGCTTGAATACAAACATGCATCAATAGATTTTAGATTTTCTTGAAGAGGATTTATAGAATTTCATTATTGCTTTAGGCAATCAACAAGTTTGAAGATGTAATTATCAAATCAAAGGGTCTAGAGTTGGATTTTGCTAGAAATTTGGTTAGTGTTTCTTGTAGACCCATTTCTTGATAATTTTTGAAAAATTTTATTGATTATCTCTTGTAATAGTTAAAATTCCCTTCTTAAATATATCTTTTTGCTCAATAACAATTGATCTTATTATATTATATTATAATAAGTTAATTTCATATGAGTTTTACTAAATTATTTCTTGAGATGAAGCCATATTTCTATAGTTTAATTATTTTCTATCTAAACCTTACTGAAAAATTCAAGTATAATGTGTTACTATGAACTAATATTTGATTTAATGAAAAACTAAGATTGAGGATATTATGGTTTGAGAAAATATAACAATCAAAATGAAATTCTATGAAATGTGGAAGTGGTGATATCAATTATGTAATAATTGCTATGAATTTTTTACTTAAAATCGTGAAAACACCAAATATGATAGTTTGGTGCGTAAAGTAAAGGTATTAGCATCGTGTATGGCCGATCACCTATTTTGTACTACAAAATAGATGGTTATATTGCTGATCACCTGCTTGTACTACTGATTGACTGTGCTATGCTCTCAATGCCTCTATACTTAGAAAATTTGAAATTTAATTTCGAAAACTATCTTAAAATAAAAAAATTCACACCAATAACACTACCAGATGATAAATAAAAATTATTTCAATTTCTCATGTGGAAAGTTTAAACTTGAATATATGTAATGTTAATCTCATATTATGTTAATTTTAGATTCAATCTTTTCTTTATTATTAGTGTGTACCCAACCATATTCAAATTCTAATCTAAATAATAAAACACTCTTGAAATTAGTTTTCAACCCAAAGAAAATTAAATAAGTTTGAATAGTGTATTAAAACTTCAATGGCTAAGATCAATATCAAATTCTTAAATACGTAATTAAGATAACCAAGAAATGGCTAAAACACAATACTTATATAACTATAATTTTAGGAACTCAAGCGTGAAATTTTCGTATAAGTGTGTGTATATATATAGGATGAGTTAAGATATGAGTAAAGTTAAGTTATAGTTGGCTAACATATTTGATAACTATCTTTAGGATAATGCATAGATTCATCATACTTTTAGGGTAAATTTATGTGGTTAAAAATGTATGCATACAAAACTTATTAAAAATTATATTATGAGATATAGTCAGTGTGGACTGTAATAGCGATATGAGTTTCACTATTTAGATTATGATGTGTGGATATACAGAGTTACATATGAGCTATATTATGATATAATATGATGTATATTACATGATGAATATTCGTAATTATAGAAAAAAGCTTAAATACTCTATATGTATAATATATAGTACAATGATCTTGATAAACAAAATATCAAAATCGAGATATGAGAAAGTGAAACTATATGAACATTCACATGGAAGGACCATAGTTATGAGAACTTCAATCTTGAATGTAAATATGATATATCGAGAATAATGTTAATAGTACAATGAAATATAATATAATTAAATTTTAATTAATAGCCTCTAAGTGAGCACTCTATTTATTCATTATTATTAATTATTCATTGATTGATATTGTTTCTTCAGTGCTCCACATTGTGTTGATCTATCCTTGTTATTGCTTTATAATCACTGGGTAATTTTCTTATAAAATTACTCATACTTGCTTTCTTTCAAATTTCCAACATAGGTATATTGTTGTTGTATAGCTAGTATATACATATATATGATGGCAGAATGATGGGCTATGATGACCTATAGGGTGACCAATCTAGATACTAGTTAGGGGTAATATCTATCATGATGTGGATGTGGAGCTACTTTCAGGTTGGAGTTAAGCTGATAGGAGCCTCCATCCGTATATCTGTTATTAGGGAGGATTATCTTAATAGTGTGTACCACTATTTGTGTGTTCTATAAGACCATCACTGATGTTTAGGTCACCTTGACCTAGCCATGAGCCCTTAAGGGATAATGCACCTTTTTATCTTTTTATGATACAGTTGAGTTACATCCTAGTATTGTAATGATTTTTTTTACTAAGAAGATGCATGGTGGATGAGTAGACATTGACTAGATATATGCTGGACTTGTGAAGCACATTAATAACTAGATGGTGGTGTCATGAGTAGGTTATCAAAGCTTATTATGTATTTTCATATTGATTACAGTTGTATGGTAACCATTCCTTTACTATTTGTTATCTTAAATGATGTTGAAAAGTGATAGGATGCATATATACTATAACACCCATATTTTGGATGCATCAATCATGCATTATATTTTCATAAGCCAAAGATCCAAAGTGGACCCTCAACTTTGGCTCAAATCCTACATTGGACCTTTATGTTTTTTTGCTAATATCTGGAAATTTATGTGGTAAATTCGTCTCAATTTGGACATTCTACAGACAGTAGTATAAACAGACGTTATGTTAATTTGACCTGGGACCCACCATTCACTATTCACCATTCACCATTCACAACCCTGACCCAATCATTCCCTTTCCCTTCCCCTTTTAACAGACGAGCTCACCAATATCACAAATTGCCCATCCTTCGCTCGCCTACTGCCGATTATAAGGCCCCTACCTTACGTCTTCCCTTTGCCTCAGTTAAAATTCTCCATGCCATTTTTGTCGCCTTTTCCTGCATGTGCAACCCTGATGCCACTGCTTCAACTTGCCTCTCACTTATATCTTTGACTAAACCCACTACTGTTGTCAAAGCCGAAGGCACCAATCTTATCTCAGCTTCATATTGCTGCTTATTACCAAACTATTCCCAACTCTGATGAAGCCAATATCTGAGAAGAGTCTGTGTGTGTTTTATTGTTTCTTATTTTTTATGTTTATTATCTTTCTATTAATTGCTAATTTTTGTGTCTGTACAACTTATATTCCTTTGCTTTGTTCTTTGACTCATCATCTAATAGAGAAAAAAGGAAGAAAATAGTGTAAAGTTTTCTATGAGTTCTTTATTTTTTGTGATGAGATTTTTGTGAAAAGGTGTAAAGTTTTGATTTTTTTATCAAAAAATAGAGAAAGGGAATAGTTTTTTATTGATTTCTAGTAGATGGGATTGTTGATTTGCTTCAACTCGAAGCTTTTGTTGCTGCCTTTATTGGGATCGTCCGTTGCAAGAACACCTAAAGCTGCTGCTGCTGCTGGCGTTGGTGCTCATACCACCTTTTCACTCATTAGGCGTACCAAAAACTATCAATTCCTCAAGTCAATAATCAATATCATTAAGGTAATTTCATTTAATTCCTAAATTTAACTTGTGAACTTAATAATGATGCTTGGAAGTATCAATTGGTATTAGCTATATGTGTCGATGCTTTGTGAATTTTGATGATGTTTAAGGCAAGATTTTACTTTTGCTTTGTTCATGAGATTTGTTGGCAATGTACTAATGAAAGGGAAAGGGAGGAAGTGCGCTAATTTTACCTTCTAAGATGAAGCAAATTTGTTCATCATGAGATTTCACAAGCAGATGCGTCTACAGAAGGTTGAATCTTTTAAGAGGTTTCAAGAGATGCTTACAGAAGCGTTTGATCACAACTTCATCAGGAGCTTTAGGCTTTGTTATTATCTATAAATCTGAGGGCAATAAGATGTGTTCTTCTTTTTTAGCATCAACACCATTGCTATTGGAGCTGTGGAGATTGTACGATCCAGCCATGCATCACCATAGAGTTTTGTAGTAGAACAAATTAGAATTTTTTTTTGTAATTGTAACAATAAAAAAAATGACAGCCCACCTTTACAGTGATTGGATTTTGTCTTAAAATAACAAGGCGTTGGTGGTGATTGGAGCTCATGGGCGAGGAGGATGCCTTAAGAGATTATTATTTTTTGTAGTTTTATATTCTTAGATGAAGCAAATGGGCGAAAAAGGAAGAAGAACCTGGAAGATATAATTTTTTATTTTTTAAGTAGGGTCCATATGTCTGTGTCAGCATGAGTTAACGGTTCTGTTAATATCTCTGTTAACATAGGGTCCAATATGAGCTAAATTGGAAAAAAAAGTTCCAGATGGGAACAAAAAAAATTTAAGGTCCAATATAGGATTTGGGCCAAAGCTTAGGGTCCAATTTGGACCTTTGGCCTATTTTTATAACATATTGAGTAGAGTTTTGGATTATATTTAAGTTTGGGTATGCGCATGTTGGTAGATAGGGACCTATTTGTAAAGAAAGTTAGGACTATTTTGTCACAATTAGAAGTTGTGGATTATTATGTAATAATCTAAGTTCATTAAAGGGGTGAAGAGATATTATGAAGATATTTGGTTATAATTATATAGAACTCTTATTATTTTATTCTTTGTTGAGATTTAGCATTTAATTAAGGGAACACCTTGATATATACTTGGTGAACTGTGATTGGTGTAATTTATATATGTGTGTGTATATATGTGTTAGTTAGAGTGTAGAGAATTATAAAGAGAAAGAAGAAGAAGGGTGATCTTAATTAGTTTTAGGAGAATTAATCTTGCCTTACACATCTAGTAATTAAATTGGAAAGATTTAGAAGATCTATTAGCCATTGGATCTTCATTTTGGTAAGCTATGCATGTATTTTGTTTAATTGAAGTTAGGTTTGGTTTGTTGTGAAATTCATGTTCTGTCTTTATGTTGCATCGGTCCTAGTATTTTTAATATAACTTGAGTTGTCGAGCTCTACTTTGAGCAAAGTTAGATGCTATGGAAACTTTAGATGGTCCTTTATAACTTTTATGTTTTGAGCTTGAGCTGATTTTGCTGTTAAGGTTGCCTGGTAGGGCTCGACATTTTATTGCTTTTGCTATCAGCCTTGTTTTGCTCGATTTACATAAAAAATTTATAGATTATTTTATGCATGTCTGAATTGAGTAATTCCAATTGTAATTGTTAGTAGACTCATATTACTAGCTTCAGTATTATTTTTATGGTCATTGGACTTGTGTGTGAATTTTTTGGATTCATTGAATCTTGAGCTTTAAAGTGCATCTAGTGCATTTGGTTGCAAGAGTCATGGTTGTTATGTGAGATTGATATGTGGTTATGTCTAGGACTTGATAAAGGGAAGGAAGGCACTCATAAGTAGACGAAGGACCCTTTTTGAAGTTGGAAGCACTTTGAGTTGAGTAATTACTAATATATATTGTATACATATACTAAGCTCTTATGTATATTTTGTGTATTTCCTTTAATGGAATTGAATGAATAAATAGATTAGGGAATATGATGTGGAATGAATTTCCACCTTGTTGTATATTGTTATTATAAGGATTGGTTGCCAAATAATGATGTTGGCAAATGATGATATGGGTGTAGTATAGTATATTATTGGTATATGGTTGGTATAATTTTGGTATATATTAAGTATATGATTGGTATATTTATCATTTATAATTATGTATGTTGATGTTGTGACTATGAGAATGGATTAGTGATCATGGAAGGAATATTGGTGAAATATTATAATAATAACTTATTGAGATGCAATTGCATGGAATAATATTGTGTTGTGTTGGAAATGTGAGCATGGATGAAACAATGATGAAATATTATTGTGATGATCTATTAATATGCAATTGCATTGAATTATATTATGTTGTGATTCACACGCAAGTGTGATATGTGAGGATGTGTGATTGTGAGATGGGCAAGCTGAGCCGAGCGTATAGCTACCCATGATGATATGTGAGATAGTGAGACTGATCCAGGCGGATAGTCTCACTAAATGGCCATATAAATAAGATTGTAATTGTGAGATGGGCAAGCTGAGCTGAGTGTATAGCTACCCATAAATGATGTGTGAGATAGTAAGACTCAACCGGGCGGATAGTCTCACTAAATGGCCATTTGATTGATATTGAAATCGTGAGGAATATAGCCAATGAGGCTAAGTGGAAAGTGATTATATGAGGATGAATCCGGCTGGATATTGAACACTGAGAATGTTGTATGAACATATGAATGCTTGAATTATATGAATTAGGTTGTGAATATCAAATATATTATTAAATATAAGTATATGGATATTAATGGGTATGGTGATACGCATATACTTTGAATTTATGCTTTTGAATAAGATGCAATGTGTGAATGGGTGGTTTTTAGTTGTGAATATTAAGTATTGATGCTTAAAGCTTGTGTATGATTGAGAGTTATGTGTTGGTGATTGAGTTTATGATGTGTGGTATGTTTATGAAGTGTTTTTAAGCTTGATTTAAGTTATATGAAAGTATGGAAAGGTTTGGTATGCATTAGAAGGGCTAAAGGGAAGTTTTGGCCAAGCTTGGGTTGCTCACGGTCTGCTCACGACCGTGAGGAAGCAACTGTGAGCACCCCAGGCCATTTGGCACAGTGAATGGCTTCCTCCCTTGGCTACTCATGGCCGTGAGGAGGCACCTGTGAGGAACCCAGTCTTTTCATGTGTTTTTTCTTCATTCGGACTTCCGTATGCACGTAGTGTAGTGCCAATGATAATGGAACTTCATGGTGATTTTTTATAGACTTATTAGAGGATTGAAAGACTATTTTATTATCTTGAGAATGCATCTTATATATTAGATTTATGTCTAAATAATTCATTGCTTGTGAGATTAGTATTTGTGTACAATTGTATTAGTGGTTACTTACTGAGTTGCAAGCTCACCCCTTTACGTTGAAATTTTTTAGGACTCGATTAGACTTGGCTTGAAGCTTGCAGTGGAGTCTTAGTTGGGCCAAAATGAGTTTGGTGCAGCAGACCTTCATCCTGTATATTATTATAGCATTTTGTAATCGCATTGCGTGTTTTAATTAATCATATGTAAACTATATTGTGGAATGTTAGACTATGAATATGATCATTTGTCCATATATATAAAAGTACTTTTCTAAAATTTTTTTTATGCCACATGATTTGGTGAATGGTTGCCACATGTATGGTAGTAATTTTGGGTGTCACATGTACTTATGTTAATGATATTCTCTTTCCACTTGCCATCAAATTTAATATCTCGGATTTATAATGTATATAGTTTTATAGTATTTAAGCTTGATAAATTATTTATTAAAATAGTATGGTATAAGTTTCAGTTTGGATTAGTTTTGAGGTAACACCTCTCTTTACTGTTCCCACTATTGGATGAGGTATTCCGGTGGGGTGTGTTAGGGTAGGGGTGTTACAGTTTTAAATTGGTATAAGAGCTCTAGGTTATTAGATTCTGTAAACACTATAAAATATTGAACTTGGTGGAAATTAGAAATGAAGTTTTGATAGCAAGAAATATATTTAATTATATTAATTTAAATTTTAAGAAAGATGGCAAGAACTAGAGGTGGTCATATAGGAGGTTGAGGTCATAGTTGTGGTCGAGGTAGAGGTAGAGGACGTAGTGTCCAGAACAATAGGGTTGAGTTAGTAGAATAGGCTAATTGCTCAATTAGGATTCGAGCACCAGAACGAGAATTGTTTCCCTCATCAGCTTTTGTTGGCAATGAGAAGAATGAAATGCATAATGTTCGAACAGGTAGCTGGCAAAACAGTTCCATACTGGCCATTTCTATTTTAATTTTTGAAAATGTGCCGAGAAGAGTGTGTAATAACTATCAATCACTATAACTGAAAATGCCTATGAATATGCCAAATATGCACGTACCATCAGTAGTGCATATTAATACTTCTAATTTAGCACTTACAATGGCAATGGTAATGTCAGAGAAGAAAAGATACAAAAAGCCGGGTGACATTATTGAACATGCCATAAAGTGTGGGGCATATGATTTTTAAGGTACTTTAGACCCTATTCAAGCTAATAAGTGGGTCAAGACCTTGGAAAAGGCTTTTCACTATATTACAATTAAGTGATAAAGAGAAAGTAAACAACATATATAGCCTAATGTTCGATAAAGCTGATGATTGGTTATCCAAGGTAAAGAATCTATATGGAGAAGCATTTACCTAGCAAATATTCAATGAGGACTTTAACAAAGAGTATTTGACTGAGATGTATCAAAAGCAAAAAAGGGCATCTTCTGTTAACTTAGCATAAGGGTCAATGACTATCAGGGAATATACTAATAAGTTCGAAGACCTATACAAGTATATGAAAGATATATACCTTACGAAAGAAATAAAGAGTGAGAAGTTTAGGGATGATCTATATGTCTCCCTATATGGAAAGCTTAATTTATATAATGTCACATCCTTTAGAGGATGGGTAGAGAAGGCAATGGAACAAGAAAGGTTAGACTAGGGGTTGGAGACTACTAGTCAGGTAAAGTCTCATTATCAAGAGGGAACATTAAGGCAGCCCTAGAAGGATAGTGGAAGTAAGAAGTCAAGATTTTCTCCCTATTATAGGAGTAATATAAGAATTGAAAGTAATAACAGACCACAAGGTAACTAAATATATGTGACATAACTAATGGCACTACTTAGGCTTGTTATTATTAGAAATGCACTAATGGGAGGAAATTTTATGCTTTAGTACAATGTTTGTAGAAGAAATCATATAGGTAGCTATGGAAGAAGTGGAGATAATTATTTTAAGTTCAATGAAATAGGGCACTTTACTTGTGAGTGTATGAAAGGGATGTTAGAAGAGTAATCGGTGGAAGAATCGAATGCTTCTAAGAATGGAAGAGCTGGTAGGCCCTCAAACCTAGTAAGATTAACTGCTATATGTAGTGAAGTAAGTAGAATGGCTCCACAAGCACAAGGAAGACATGTTGAATAGGCTTATATAACTGATAATGTATAACAAATGAGAGTGTATGTAGTGACAAAATATGATGCTGAGAATACGCAAGATGTAATAATGGGTATGACTTACATATCTAATAAGTTAGCATATATACTGATTGATCCATGTGCTAAATTTTCATTCATATCATATGTATTCATCATATATAATAGATTAAAGTCGTATAATAGAAGAGAAAATGTAGTTGTGAATATGCTAGTGGAAACAAGAATAGGATGTTTGGGATGTTTCGATAAGAATAGGAGAAGATGAAATGAAATGGTGTTTTATACCCTTATCAATCAATGAGTTTGATGTTATACTTAGTATAGATGATTTGAGTCGATACCGAGTAAACATGTACTACTATGAAAGGTGAGGTGGTTTTTTAGAAGGAAGATAGAGAAAGAATTTATTTTATAGGGGAAGGTAAAAAAGCATCTACTAAGATCATTGCAACTATAACAACTATAAAGCATCTTAGAAAAAGGTATAAAGCTTATATGGCTTCTATTATTGATAAAGGAAAGGAAGGACTGTTATTAAAAGAAATACTTATGGTAAATGAGTTTGAGCTTGTTTTCCAGATGACTTAGCTAGTTTGCTACATTTGAGAGAAATTGAGTTCAAAATTGAACTTTTATCGAGTACAACACCAATATTGCAAGCACCATATAGGATGACTTTAGCTGAACTGAGAGAGTTAAAGGTTCAGTTACAAAAGTTATTGGATAATGGATTTATTTGACCTAGTTTCTCTTCTTAGGGTGCACCGGTGCTATTTGTAAAGAAGAAGGATGGATCATTATAATTATGCATCGATTATAGACAACTGAGTAATATTACAATCCAAAAAATGTATCCTCTACTAAAAATTAAAGATTTATTTGATCAGTTGCAAGGAATGGTAGTGTTTTCAAAGATAGATTTAAGGTCTTGTCATTACTAATTGAGAATTAAAGAATCAGATATTCCTAAAACTACCTTTAGAATAAGGTATGGACATTACCAATTCCTGGTAATGCCATTTGGATTGACGAATACACCTACTGCATTCATGGACTTAATGAACCGAGAATCAAACAATATTTGGATAAGTTTGTAATCTTGTTCATTGATGACATCCTGGTGTATTCTAAGTTAAAAGGAGAGCATAAAGAGCATTTAAAGACAATGTTGGTAAAATTAAAAAATAAGAAATTATATGTAAAGTTCAGTAAATGTGAATTCTAGTTGGATAAGTTAGTATTTCTAGGACACGTGATATATGCAGAAGGGGTATACATTGATCCTAGCAAAGTTATTATGATTGTGAATTTAGAATTGCCTAAGAATATGATGAAAGTGCGAAGTTTCTTAGGTTTGGAAGGGTAGTACAGAAGATTTGTATAAGATTTCTTAATTATTGCATCACCGTTGATGAAATTATTGAGAAGGAATTGAAGCTTAATTGGATGCCTGAGTGTCAATGGAGTTTTAAAATTTTAAAAGAGAAGCTAATTACTGTATGATGAGTGTAAAAAATACTTATTTTAAACACTCTATTTTATTGCATCTTAGGCTTTGTTGTTGTATTGTTAGTTATTTTTTAGTTAATTTAGTTAGTTTTAATATTTTGTCTTAATTAGTAGGATTTAGTTGTTTTTAGATAATTTCTTTTGTATTTTGTTTTGTAGGATGCATTGGGATGAAGATTGGATAAATCCTTGAAGTTTGGATAAGCTAAAGACTCAAGATAAGGAGTTATCTACATTGGGGATGAGCATGGTCATGATTAATTGTTACATGGCCATGCCTGAGAGTTGTTTTTGCCTTGTTATAGAGTGGCACGGTTGTGCCAAAATTGAGCATGGTTGTGCAAGGCATAAATCTCAGCAACAAGTTATTTCTTGCGTAGCCATGCCATTTTCTTGCGCACCCATGCCTGACTTATGTAGCAACCCATGAGATGATAATTTTCAGCTAAAGATTAGATAGAAAGAGACTTATCTCTTTGTTTTTGATTAGATAAAGTTTGGAAGGGGTTAGATTACCTTTCTAACTAGGTCTTTGGGTCTATAAATAGGACCATTTCATGTTCATTTAAAGGTTGTTCCTAGTTTTAAGTTGTTCTTACTTTTGGGTTGTTCTTATTTTTCTTTAGTTATTTCAGAATACATTTTCATTTGTTTAGTTCATAGTAGAAGTGATACTTGGCTTGAAGTTAGAAGAGCAAGGCTTCCTTGACATCATTGAAAAGGGGTTTTTCTTGTATCACTCTTTTATTTATTTATTATAATGTTCATATTAGTTTTCATTTCTTGTTTGTTTTCTTTTCTCTTTAACATGAGTAGCTAGATCTTTTCTAGGGTTCTTATTTTGAATTGACCATGTGCTTATTGTGATTATGTTAGGTTGCTAGATCTAATTCATTGGTTGTTGTTGTGCTTAATGTCGTTTTAGGACTGATCAACCTAAAATTGAATAAACACTATAGACTTAATCGAGAGATAGGTTTTGTAGGAAATGGCAATGACTTATTGATTGCTTAGCTAGTTGAGAGATAGTTAAGTGGATTAATATTGATTAAAGGTTGTGTTTAAAATTAGAATTAAAAGGCATTAGGTAGTTGAGAGCCGGTAAACTTAGTGTTAATTAATCTCCAATTAATTATAGGTTTATCTGAGAGGAAAATCTATAGTTCTAAGATTCCTTTAAAATGAATTAGAACTAGTGTAAACCTAGTTGTGTAATCAATCCTTTGAAATGGTCTAATTGAGAATAAGAATCCTAGCTTTTAAAACTGCATTGAATTTGTGTTTTTACTTTTCTTAATTTAGTTTTATTTCTTTAAAATTCCAAACTCTATTTCGTTGTCTAAACAATCATATATTATGAGTATTGCAGTATTCAACCTCCAATATCTGTGGGACGATATCTTTATTTACTACTTGATATGATTATGTACGCTTGCGGATTAGTACACATCAAGTTTTTGGCGTCGTTGTCGGAGATTGGCAAAGGATTGATATTGTAAGAAAATTGTGTTGCTTGATTTAGAAGTTATTTTTAATTTTAGTTTTAATTGTGGTATTGTAGGAATTTATGTTGTCTGATGCACATCACATGAAGTGCAAGCAAACAAGGACTTGAGTTAATACCACTTAATTTGGAGTTAGAAAAGACAACTCGTGAAAAGAAGAAACAAACATTCATATCTCGACAATCACAACCAAAATGGATGCAAAGGACTTAAAGAATGACCCACCAAGACAACAAGTTCTTCAAAATCCTCAGAATGGTCAGAGAATCATGCGAGATTTTATGAGTCCTGATGTGCAGGGTGATCAGACACCAATTGTGAGGTCGACAGTAGCCAAACAACTTTGAAATAAAGCCGGCAATGATCCAGATGATCCAAAACTCACCATTCAATAGGCTACCACATGAGGATCCATTTGGTCACATGTCTAGATTCTTTGAGTATTGTTCTACCTTCAAGATGAATGGAGTACAGCCTGATGTAATCCGATTGATCCTCCTTCCATTTTCCCTAATGGATAGAGCAAATAGATGGTTTACAAGCTTGCTACCCAACTCCATCAATACTTGGCAAGAGCTTTACACCGCCTTTTTCAACAAATACTTGCCACCTGCATAAGTGATGAGGATAAGAAATGAGATTAACTCTTTCTTCCAAAGAGATGATGAAACATTCTACGAGTGCTGGGAAAGATTCAAAGACCTTCAGAAGCAGTGTCTACCTCAATTGATTCCGTCATGGGACTTAGTGCAATCATTCAACAAAAGAGTCAATCATGCGGTTAGAGTCAACATTGATGTAGCAGCTCGAGGTACTATCATGTCAAAGACAGCAGAAGATGCCTTGGATCTCTTTGAAGAAGTGGCCAATACGCAAAGTTTGTGGTCTAATGAAAGGACCATTACAAAGAAGGCTAGAGCCATAGAAGTGGATAGTTTAACTATGTTGAATGTAAAGATTGATGCTCTGACTAAAAGGATGGACAAGGTGAATGTCAATTCAGTGTCTATATTGTCTTCCTCATGCGAACTATGCCAAGGAGGTCATCCTACCATAGTGTTAGTATAGGTGATATGCCCTAGAGGCAATCATGTATTTTGACATTGTAAAATCCCAAATGGCAATAAAATATTCATTTAAATAAAGAGTTTGTTTATTTGAGTATTACTCCATTAGCATTATATTAAATAAATGTATTATCAAGAGTTGATAATATAAGGACACATTTATTTAGTACATATGCTATAAAATTGTTCATAGTCAATAAATTAATATTTGATTAATATTAATTTAACTATCACCTCTGTCTATTTTCCTTGATTAGTTTGTGATACTAATAGTGGGAGGTAGTGAGTCTCATGCTACTTGATATGAGATATCAGAATA
>CATIWO010283056.1:0-19949 GCA_949673435.1 Macaranga tanarius | reverse complement strand
CGTCTTGCTTAAGTATTAGATGAGTTCTAATTTAAGTGAGAGATAAAATCTTACATTTCATTACATGATCTGTAAGTAGATTTATGTAATCTTTAAAAAGGAGAATTAAAAAGTAAATTCTTCTTTATTCTGTCTTAATCGCCAAAAGCGACCTCGATTAAGTATTAAGGTTTGGTGTTGAGATACACCTAAATGTGTAGCTTATGTATGGTGTTAAATAAATGATTATAATCATTTTGAAACATGCGCTCTTTTCAAGAAAAGAATGAACACCATAACACATGATTCATACTATGCGTGTGAAAGCCGATCGGGGATGGGAAGTTATATAAATAACAAATGATCTCAATCTTTCCTAATGTGAGACCCGTTCCATAAACTTATGGTTTTTGGAAACCTACCCTTAAGTCCTGGGGCATATTTCTAAAGTATGGTTTGATGTGACTATTTTGGAAGAATCTCTGAAAGGTCATGAGAGATACGGCCTAGAGGAATTGACTGGATAAGTGAGTCAAACCATATGATGGGAATAGTGTATGAAGGGAAGATTACTGAAAGACTACATTCAATATTTTTATTGTACACTGGCTAGCCTATTATGAGTGCCGTATGTGGTGCATACATAATAGTGGACATAGAATATTGCTAAGAGATCAAGAGGTAGCAGTGAATGTAAAGAAGTAATCTGGGGTAAGACATATGTCAAGATATAGAATCTACTATCGAGACGCTATATATCTTTAACAAGTATATAGCATAAGTGCTCTCGTTATATGCTGGTCGCACTATCTATTTATCAGTATGAATGGAATGAAAACTGAATATGTCCAGTCATGTGCGAGTGGGAGATGTAAGATATATACACTCATGACTTAATTAGTTTAAGTTTTGGATATGATGCAAAAGACTCATATTAGAAGTCTACTTCCTACTCTTTTGTATAGTATGGGTTTTATATTTTGTACATAACATAACCCAGGGATAACCTAACAATAAGGCAGAACAAAAAATTCTCTCTGTATAATTTTTTCCTCCTTCTTCTTCCACACAAAAATACTCTGTGTATTTTTCATTCAATATCATTCCATTGATATTTAGATTGTGAAGATATAGTCTTTGCTCTAGTAGTTAAGGCTTCGATCAATATATATACTAAGGTTTCCACTGCTGGAGAAAATGGTCAGTATTCTAAATTTTTTTGTGATTTATTGTTCTTCTCTGTTTTTCCTTTCATTTATATATTTTTAATATAAAAATTAAAATAAAATTAATATTTAATAAGTATTTTAATCAAGTGCAGCGCACGTGAGAGAAAAATAGTAATTTAAAAATCATAAAAAAATATTTATTAAATTTTATTTTCTAGTAATTTTTAAATTTTATATTTTAATTAGTAAATATAAAATATATAATTCATAATGAAATCAAATAAAAATATACTGACCAATTTATTATCAAAAGATCAACTTTATCTATAAATTTATAATTTATAACCAGAAATATCAACTATATATATAATTTTAATTTAATTTTTGTGTAATTATTTTTTTCATTTAACTGTTTTAGTTTTACACATATGATTAAGTTTAAAAGAATTAATAATTAAAGAGCAGTAATGTTTAAAAATTATATTATTAATAAAAAATTAATAAAGAGAAGAGCAACACCTGCTCAAAGAAACAAAGAGGCAACACAACCAAGACACCAGCACATAGTTTCAAAAAAAAAAAAAAAAAAAAAGACATTCTCATCTTAATTGAAATTTGAGCCACAGCACAACAGCAGACGTTAATGGACTTAGCTCAGGCTCACAACACTATTACCACATTTGGTCCATAAGAAACAGCTACCAAAATATAAAATATAATTTAGCTTGTGGGAAAATAATCTAATAATGATTTTTTAAAAAAAAAAAATTTAAAGGTATTACGAGAACACAATTTAATTTTTACTAGATAATTTAAATTTTGTTGTTATTATTTATAAAATTCATTTTTATCTAATTTTAAAAGTAAAATTACCTCTTATTTGTGTGTTTAATTTTTTAATACTGTACCCCCTATGCATTTATTTAGACAAACTATATTTTTATATTTTTTATTTCTAATACATTAAGTGATGGAAGTAATAAGAACAGTAAAAAGTATTCAAGTTTGAAATTTTTCTATTAAATTCTTATAATTTTATTTTTAACCAATTAAATTCTTACAATTATTAAAATAATTCAGTTAAATATATTAAAATTTTTTAAAATTATATACTTCTTCAACATTTTCTTACCTAATTGAATACAGACCATCTGCCTCTAATATATTTGTAATATTAAAAAATAATATGATACTGAAAATTATAAAAATATTTATAATATAATATGTATATTTTAATTGTTGGTTACATATTTATATAATTAATAAAACATATGAATGGAAAAATAAAAAAAATTAAGGAATAAGTGCAAATTTGATCCCTGTGATTTTGTTGACAAAACTAGTCTTGTTCTTTTCTCTGAGACATTCTAAGGGATTGTTTACTTGTGAAGAATTGTTTTCTGTTTTCTAACTCTAATTTTCCTTGAAAACTTGAATTTTTATTTTTCACGGAAAACTATAGAAAACTTAGAATATTGTGTTCATTTGTTAAATTTAGAAAATTATTTTCCAATTTAAAAAATTATATTAATTATTATAATATAATATTTATTTTTTGGTATATTTTTATGTTAGTACAATAAAGTGTTCTTATGTAATTCTATATTATATTTGAAAATTTTATTTTTATATTACTTCATATTATTTTTATCTAATAAACTTATAATAAAAATATTCAAATAATAAATTTATACAAATATCAATACACTTATAAATAAATAAATGTGCATAAAAAATAATTTATAATAAGTAAACGTGCATAAAAATAATAAGTTTAGTTAAAACTAAATTTAAACATTAAAAAAATAACGTTAGAATTAACAAAAAAAAATGGAAAAAAAAATTGAAAATAGCTAAAAATTTGATTTTAGCTGAAAAATAGGTAATAGTTAAAAATTTGATTGTTGCTAAAAAAATAGGTAATGTAAATTTGTGTATATAAAATCCATTTTGTAACCTTATTATTTGAAACTCAAATAAATAAAGAGACGTTGTAATAATGTACAAAAAATAAAAATAAGTAAAAGTGATTGGTTAGAAATCGAATTATGGTTAAATTATGTAAACCTCCGTGTTTTTCAATGAAAAACTAGAAAACAATATAAGTTAGGTTTCCAATCTCCATCGAAATTCTAAAAAATAAGAAAACTGTTTTCATTTGAAAATTTTAAAAAAATTATATCATTTGAACAGAAAAATTTTATTTTCTGTTTTCAATAAAATTTTTTTTTAGAAAACACCTATAGTTTTCAATAAGTAAACAACCTCTAAGTATCTAATGTTTCATATTGCTTACATTTTAGTACTTTTATAAATAATATTATTCAAAATTGATGCTTTAATATTGAAATAATATGAATTTTTAATAGTAAAATCATATAATGTGTAATATATCATTCAACTAACCACAATAAACTTACAACAAATTAAGTTTAGATGTATTATTAATTTTATTATGAATAAAAAAATTATTTTTAAAATAAATTTACAGTATTTTAAAAATAATCAATGAGTTAGATTGATAATAAATCATATATAAAATAAATTTATCATTGAAATTTAATATTATATTAATATTTTTCCATACAATAATGATGCTATTAATTTATATGGTATTAAAATGTAAGAAATATGAAATACAAGGTATTTAAAGGTTGCATAAAAACCACAAAACTAGTTTTGTTAAATGGTAAAATCAAATAGATCATAATTGTACTTATCCCAAAAATTAATACATAATAAAATTTTCACTAATAAAAAAGGCATATTAGCTATTTAGTAAATAAAATACTAGTAAAAAATTATAATATTTATTAAATAAAAAATAAAAATATTATCATATACAATCATCTCTTTTATAATTAATTTTTAATAAATTATTAATTATTTAAAATAAATAAAATAATAATTTAGTGCAATATTATTGTTAGCACCCGAATTTGAGTTAAGTGAGATGGATACGCAAACAACACGATGATGATAAAAAAAAAAAAAATCAAAGGAATTGGTGTAAAAAAAGATAGTAGTACAAATTGGCTTAAGATCAGAAATATATCCGAACTTAAGTTTGGTTTTAAGTTTTAAACTATTAGAAATTTAGCTCACAATCCAAAAACACATTTAAATCACAAGCCAAAAGGCCCATCATCTCATCGTTGAGGCGATCTTCTCAGTACTAAGGTGATATCCTCAATGTTAAGGCGATCGTCTCAACAGATGCAGCAAAACTGGTTTTTTTTTTTAAATTTAAAATGTGTTTCTATATTATTATTTTTAAACTAGTTGAATTATCTCCAATTTACCCTAAATATTATCAAGAAAATATAAGAGATTTTCTAGTTAACAACCTAATCTTTCACTTTTTTTTTAATTAATAGGAAATTAGAGGGAATTTTCATAAAAAGGGAGGAATTACTGAAAAAAAAAAAGAGGAAAAGAGTTGGGAGAGTACATAATGTAAAAAATAAAGATGAGAAAATGTAAGAAGGGAGAGATGTAAGCTACAAAACTTTCATTCTTTTATTATTACTATTTTTGAATTGAGTATGATGAATTATTATAAAAAGGAAGGATAAGGTACAAAAGTCCTTATGCACAAATACATAATAGAAAAACAAACCAAAACCCACACTCTTGACCGATAAAAAGGCTCACCTCATAATCGAAGGTGGAACTACAAACTGTAGCCACAAGGAAGATTTTAAAGAAACAAACATAACATAAAAAAAAAAGTTTATTGATGATCAAGGTGGCTTTAAACAAAAAAATAATAATAAAAAAAAGTTAAAACATTCACAACCTTGAGGAGAATGAGAAGCTTGCATCATTATCTAGCAGCTTTTGCAATTAAGGAGGAATATTAACTATATTTCCTTGACTGTTCAAAAAAAATTGTGATTTGATAACCAATCAGCCACTAGATTCCTATTTCTCTTTATTTGATCGATTCTTATATTTGGAAGAGCATTTTTTAGCAAGATAATCTCTTCCACTATTTCTCTAATCTCCTAAGGACACTCATCTAGTTGAAAATTAACTACTTCTATTACCTCAGCAACATTTGATTCAATAATGGAGGAGTGAACCTTGTTGTTATGGGTGAACCTTATTGCTTTCCTAATAGCAAATGCTTTTGCCACTATTATTGATGGACATAATTGAATTAAGGCTGTAGCATAGATAATTTAGCCCCAATGATTACAACAAATGAAAGCTATCTTTGCCTTACTATTATTCCTTTAGAATGAAGCATCGTTACTGATTTTTAAGACACTATGTGGAGGGATTGCCAAGATGAACTTGTTATAGCAACTACTAGGACCTTCATGTAACTTTTGTTTATACTGGATTCTTGCATTTTGTCCCAAAGTTTGAGATATTTCTGCACCACCATTCTTGGATCTAAGTCCATGTTTTGAAACTTCTCCATATTTATAAGTTTCCAAATTTGACAATAAATTATAGCTATCATTCCCAAAAATTATTAATTTTCTCTTTCTTGCATCACGTGTTGAATTGCCATCCACCATTATGCAAATGACTGAAACCTATAGCTCAAAGGGATATAGCTTAGAGGACTGGTAAACTAGATTAGTTTAGCCTTTCTAAGTGGAACAATATATGTGTGAATGGTTTTTTCTTAGGCACCACATAGAGAATAAGCACGATCAGAATTATAATTTCTTCATGCTAGATTAGAATTGACTATAATTGAATAGTGAGCACACCTCTAAATAAAAAACAAATATTTTTTTAGGATACCTCAGAGACCAAATGGAACTCTAAAAACTTTTGTTAGTGGCAAATGAAATAGTAGGAGCAATATAATCTTGTGATTTAGTTTGTTTCAATTTTAAATACTTTTCAAAAGTTGAGCACAAATGGAATCAAGATTTTTTAAGATATTCCAACTCTCTTTGGCTAGTAAAGAGATGTTGAATAAAATTATCTATCTCATCCTATTCCTCCCTCAAGCTTATTTTGGGTTAACTTTTTTCAAGAAATCCAATGCATTTTCATTTTGGTAGTATCCTGGCTCCACTAAAAATTGGCCACCATAGCCTCTATTTTGCATAGCACTCCTTGAGGTAGAATGAATACTAATATCACAAAAGTGGGAACATCTTAAATAATTACTTTTACAATGATTTCTTGTCCATCTTGTAAGAGGAACTTGGATTTCTAGTTTTGAATTTTTTTGTAGAATTCTTTGAAGAATGAAATCACATAGTTGCATTTTTCACTAACCCCACATGGAAGGAACATAAAGATATTTCTTAAGAGATTAAGGTTCTAACATTTCCAAGATTGAGGTAAATGTCAAATTTTATCTTAAGAACCTTATTGCAACTGAAAAGGATGCAAGATTTTTGAAAATTGACTGTCTGGCCTAATTCTTGGGTATATTCTTTAAGAATGCCTTTTAGCCTTTTAGCTTCAGCTATAGTAGCTTTTCTAAATAAAATAGTGTCGTTAGCAAAGAGAATCTGAGTGAGAGGATGGTTATGCTTGGCAATATAGGTTCCCCTTTTGGAACTCTTAAGGGTTCATTCTTAACAAAACACCAGTAATGAGTATAAATATAAAAGGGGAGATGGGATCCCCTTACCTAAGTCCCATCTCCGAAATAAATTATATAAGATGTGACCCACTGAGAATAATAGGATACTAGATTGCCCTGACACACACTTTCACCATTTCAATCCATTTTTCATTAAAGCCTAAAGCTACCAATATAAGTTCAAGGAAGTCCCAATAAACACAATTACAAGCTTTTTTTTTGTTTAGTTTAACTGCCACATTTCCTATTTTGCCATTATGCTTCATTCTTAGACTATGAATAGCCTCATGAGTAATTATTATATTATCTTGTATATTACGTCTAGGTATATAAGTATATTGGAGGGGAGTAACTAGATAAGATATCCATTTTCTTAGTCTATTTAATATGACTTTAGAAATTATCTTATAAAGAAAACTAAAACAACTTATTAGTTCATACTCTTTAAAGCTCTAAAAGTTTTTTATTTTTAAGATTAAAGTAATGACAATTATATTCAAAGTAAGTGGAAGAAACTGATTGAAGAAAAAGTTTGAGACTAACTTGACCACATCTTCTTTGAAGCTGCCAGTTTTATAGGAAAAAGGCACCTGGGTATCTATCGGGTCCTAAAGCCTTCAATCTATACAGTTCAAACATTGGTTATTTAATTTCAGGCTCTATCGCATGTGTAAAAAGTGTAAATTTCATTTCTGAGCTCACCAATTTAGGATTGCTTTGAATAACCCTATGAGTCTATGACTGATAATATTTCTTCTTATAAAATTTCTTATAAAACCTCAAAGTTTGTTGTTCAATTCTCTTCTTGTTGGATATCTAGTTGCTTTCTTAATTTTTTATTTTTAGAATTTAATGGCATTGGCATTTTCGTATTGCTGTAAGGTAGAAAAATTTCGCGCTTTTGTCACCTACTGCCAACTAGTCAATCCTTAATCTTTATTGACAATAAAGATCCTCTTTTATCCATAGCTCTATAATTTGCTTTTGTAACTCCAGCTCTACCATCTTATTCTTATTGATAAATTATTCCTCAAACAATATGCTTATTTGTTCTTTACATCTCTTAATTTTTACAAAGTTATTGTCAAATCTATCTTTGCTCCAGTTTCTAAAAGCTTGAGCATAGTTACTAAGCTTTTGAGTAATAGATATCGTATAGTCTATGTTATTACTGTTCTAAGCTTTTGCAATTATGTCAGTATAATCAGCCTCTCTCAACCATTTTGTTTCAAATTTAAAGGTTTTTTTTCACCTTTTTAAAATCTGGTATGCAATTTAAGAATTAATGGCTTGTGATCTGATCCTAAAAATTCCCCATGTATAACTTATGCATATTCAGAAAGAAATCTCCATTCTACTTTAGCCATAGCTTTATCAAGTCTGGAAGTAACCATTATTGTCTCAGTTTATCTATTATGCCATATAAATCTACCTCCATTAAACTTTAGATCTATCATTCCACAAGTATTTATAAAATCTTTAAATATAGTTGATTGAGACCAAACAAATAAGTTACCTTAAAATTTTTCCCCTAGGTCAATATAAGCATTAAAATATCAATCATCATCCATAGGTAATGTCCCTACATGTTCAAAGCTTTGATATCCTCTCAGATTTATGCTTTTAGACTAATATTTGGGTGTCTATAGACCCCTATGAAGTGCTAAAGGTGTGATTCATTGACAATTGCATCTATGAAGCGTTGAGTCTTGTATAAAACTTGTAAAGTCCACTCTTCCTTCCATTAAAGTGTTAATCCCCTTATATATTCTCCTTTATCAAATCTTATTATTATATATAGATCTTTAAGACACTGTGTATCAGTTTTTATTTTAATTAGAAAAATCATCATTGGTTTATGTTGCAATACCAAATCTCTGAGAACTCTTACAGTAAGATGTGAACCTATCTGTTAACCCTTAGCATAATCAACATATTGATTAATCAAATCAACCTTTATTTTGACTTTAACAATCAATTTTAGTTGCTAACTTATTCATTTAAATGTGATTATAAGTTAGATTAAAGTTTTTAATAAAGCAAAGATTAGAGGTTGAATTAAAGCTTAATTGAAGCCCTTAAAGGTCTTTATAAATGTCTCTAAATGTCATTTAGGTGATCATAACTCAAAGATGGTCAATTGGAGCTAAAAATATAAAAAATTTTAAAGGCTAGACGCCACTCATGATTCTAAGGGTGCTCCTCACAATCCTAAGCAGCACTTGAGTAAAGCATTTTCTTCTTAAGAAGAGCCTAAATGCCTCATGATCCTAACATGGCTGGTCAAAATCCTAAAGAGATGGTTAGGATCTTGAGGATCTTTTTAATGGCTAGATTTGAATGCAACAGTTATATTTTTAAACATCACGATTCTGAGGGTATTGCTCATAATCCAAAACAGACAAATTCTTATTAAAAGCTGAAATGATATTAAATGAAGATGGAGGTGATTTTGGACGAATTTAAGACTTCATAATAACTATTTTTCACCTCCAACTATAAATAAAAGGCTTGAAGCTTCATTTAAGAAGTTAAAGAGTTAGTTAAGCAATTGAAAATTTATAGATCACTGTTTATGAGGATTACATCTTTGTATATTTCAATTCTTTTTTGTATTCTCTCATATATTCAACTCTTGTGAGAGTTGATGAGTGTTTAGTTGATAGAATTCTCTATTCTATTCATTCTTGGGGTTAAGAAGTGGGTTATGAGGATTCATTCAACTTTGGATTTGTATTGATCCCTTAAGAAAAATACTTGATTGTAAGGGTTGTGAGTTAGCCTTGAAAATTCTTATAGGAAGGCTTCAATGTGAGCCTTGAAAATACTTGGAAAAAGGTTTAAGTGTAAGCTTAGAAAATACTTGGTAAAAGGTTTTGAGTGAACTTAGAAAACTCATTATTTTAAGGTTAATGTTGAGCCATAAAAATACCTTATTATAACAATCTTGTTATTAAGATTGATGTGGGGTTGGAAATCCTAACTTAGGAATAAGTTAGGTAGAGGAGCATGATTGGTTTAGAATCCAAACCCCTATAAATTTTTTCATTAATTGTTTCTTTTCTTGTTCTTTTTCATATTCTTATCCTTGTTCTTGTTGTTGATTATCTTGGTTAAGTTATTTACCTAATCCCTTTCTAATTTCTTTTTAATTTTTAATTTTTCTCTAAACCACACACTAGCCCTATTCACCCCTCTAAGGCCACATTCAATTATTATCAGAACTTAGGTTCTAGGTACTTAGTTGCTAGAATTCATGATTATAGGGAGTGAATCTGTTTCTTTCCAAACCTATAGACCTTTCTTTGATGGGAGTGACTACCCTCATTGGCAATACAAAATGGAGTTTTATCTTGATAGTGATCCCATTAGATTATAAGATGTGATTTTAGATAGGTGGAATGTAGCACCCTCAAAGTACCACATCTACATATTCATAATACATAACAAACACGTGGCATAAGAAATTTTTTCATAAAACATAAGTGTATATATATATATATAAAACTTTTGTTCAATACATTGAAAATACTTAATACATATATTACATAATTTTAAAAGTATATATATATGAACTAAATTATAAAATGCTTGAATGCCATGATGATGAGGATGGAATGTTTGCACTAAGCTTACCTCAGACCCACCTGAGTTCTCTGCAGGGGCATACTTCAACTC
The DNA here is from genome assembly GCA_949673435.1 of Macaranga tanarius. Taxonomy (NCBI): domain Eukaryota; kingdom Viridiplantae; phylum Streptophyta; class Magnoliopsida; order Malpighiales; family Euphorbiaceae; genus Macaranga; species Macaranga tanarius. The sequence continues at coordinate 9,563 of CATIWO010283056.1, read as the reverse complement.
TAGCTAACTATGTCCAGAAAACTATAATTGCAAAGGAATGAGCTTGCAGCTCAATAAGCAATTATTAATATAATCCAACATATAATAATTTTCAAGAACTAATTAACATGAAATAACTATAACAACTAAAAATATAGACTACACAGACGTGTCTCTCCCCGTGTAGTCTACTGAACAAAATTCACAGTCAAAATAGGGTTTGGAACATGTCTATATTTCGACCCGTGTACCTCATTGTCCATAATACCATATGTAGACACGGCCAAGGACATTCTTGTGTCTTTGTCCGTGTATCTTAATGTCCGATATTCAACATATATATACAGCCAAGGACACGCCCGTGTATCTCTCTGGACAAAAATACCACCTTAAACACGTTTATGTGTATCATCCGTGTCCTTGAATCGGATTAATTAAAGTTAATGATAATTAGGGATTATTCAATTATATTAAATTGATGTGAATTAGAGTTGATGTTTATTATGTTGATAAGGAAGTAAATAATATTTTTATAAAAAATAATTAAGTTTTATTAAAGGAGGTTTGGAAGGATGCAATTGTAAAAGAAAATGAGGACTTGATTGAAAGGATTACAAGTAGAAGGATTAAGAGATAAGGAATAGGAAGATGAGGGATTGAAGTGGAAAGAAGAAGAATAATAAAAGAAAAAGAAAGAAAAGAGAAAGGAAGAGAAAGAAAAGAAAGAAAAGAAAAAAAAGAGGAAAAAGAGAAGAAAGAAGAGAAGGAAGAAAAAGAAGAGAAAGAGGTGGTCTGAAGTTAGAGGAATTCGGATTCAATAAGAAGAATAAATTTCTGCTGGAGAAAATAGTGAGTGAAACCTTTAACTTGAGTTGTTGGTTTTAAATTTGTGAATTCAAATTTGAATTTTTAAGTATATGAATTGATGTTTAAATGTTAGATCTAGACCTATTTATAATGTATACGTGTTGTGTATATATTTAAGATTGTTGTTAGTGTCAATTCTAAACATATGGGTGTTGGAAAAATTAAATTTTGTTGGAATTTGCTGCTACTGTCGACCCAGAAGGCGAGAGGGCGGCGCCTCTACGTTGAGGCGGCGCTTGCGTGCCTCAGTGACGGCACCTCCGTGATGGTGGGCAGCACCTCCGTGATGAAGCCAACACCTTTGGAGGGAAGTTGACGCCTTTGCATGCATGGTCGGTGCCTTTGCACGCGTGGTCGGCGCCCTCGTATAGAGCCTGTGCCTCCGCGACCTGAAACACGTTCGATTGACTGTTTGCAATCCCAATTGAATTATAACAGTGAACCAAATAATAGATTAACATTCCATAACATTTAAAATGTCAGAAAATGAGTTTAAAATTTCAAAGTTGGATATATTAATGAACGGTAGAAATTAGATGGTCGAGACACGCAGCGTTGCTTAAGAAGGACCTAACTTTCGGCATCGGATGAGCCACGGGGTTCGTAACATATCAAATTGAAGCTAACTCAGAGAGCTATATGGTATTTATTAAGGGAACTCGATGAACCCCGTTTTGATGTTCAAATTCGACCATTTAGGCCTCCGTTTGGGGCTTCAAAGTTTTAGTTAAAATTATAGTTGTAAGTGTGCATGGCATAATTGGGTAGTTGTGTATAGTCGAAGCCTAGGGCCAAACACACATCCTACCATATAGGTGTATACGAACTTACTCCTTCTTAGAAGGATTTATTTACTTAAGAAGTAGAATAAAGAATTATGAGAATTTTAAAAAGTCTCCGAGTAGAGACTAAAGTATGTTCGCTAATAATGAGGCGGAGAATGATAATTAAAGTAAACTATCCAATATAGGGACTAAAGATCGAATACTCCAGCGAAATTCAATATGAGAAACATATAGAAGTCTAAGGATGATGTTTATAAGAAAGATACGAAGAAATTCAAGTGATGATAGGATACTCGAGAACTCCTAAAAGAAAGTGATGTAGTTTTAATGAAATATAACTCTAAGGATTAGAGATTTCTTATTTGGGACATGGAAGGTTTGTAAAGGTGTATTCTCGAGGCCGGGGGCCGAGAACACCTAATATCATGAGGAGATAAATCCATGTTTGAATAATATTTGGGAAATGTGTAAAGCAGTTGCCAGGGGCCGGATACACCTTGTATAACCGTTGCCAGGGGCCGGGTATATGTATGTACAGCCGTTGCCAGGGGCCAGGTACATGTATGCACAGCCGTTGCCAGGGGCCGGGTGCACAATTTGTTATGAAGATGTAGGATTACATCTGAGATATATGTTAGAGTTGTTGCCTGGGGCCAACTACATATATCAGGTTAGATTGACCTTTGAGTCATTTTGGGCTTAAGTGTTGATCACACTTAAGTAATTCTATCATGGGTTTTGAAAATAAATGAATGCTTGTGAGATATTATAGTGTTGAATGATATTGCGCTTAAGATCATGTGTATGTGCTTGAAGTACTCCTAGTTAATTATTTTCAATGGATGATGTATGTTGATGATGATCTTATTGTCAATGTGTTTAAGTATAATACCAATAAATGTATGGAGAGGTATTGATGTGTTTCGTTTAACGATCTGTCTTTTAATATACTACTTGAATTAGAAAGTAATTATTTTATGTTTGAATTCCTGATTATATAAGAGAAAGGTTAGTTAGTGATGCTATACAGATATTAATATAGCATATTTATTGCATACTAAAGTTTATTTAAATCCCTATTATTTAAGTAAATAAATACGTATAAAAAAAGGGGATTTTATGAAATATTTGAACGAGTTAATGGATGTGGTTGTTTTTATTAAATTGAGATTTATTTGAATGTGAATGAAATATTTGAAGTTCACTGGTTTCTTACTTTTAAAACTACTAGAAGTTGGTTTAAAGATTTCTTGTGATAATATTTCAAAATAATATTTTATCCACTCAGTGGGTAATTTCCTTTTGAAATTACTCACACTCGTTTTATTTTAAAATTTTCAGTATAGGTGTTTGATATCTGCTTAGTCAGCAGCGAGAGATTGCAGTACCGCGGACCTCAACAGTAATAAGAAGATTGATGAGATAAAGATCTTATTAGAGATATTTGAAGAATGAGAATAGAACTTATTGTGAAAAATAATGTAAATCTTGTAATGTACATAGAGATATAAATACTTTGAGATAATTTTAAAGATTAGTATTTACGTATTGTAATGTTGTTGATAAGAGATTCTTTAATATCATTAAGTCTTTAATCATGTTTATTAATGGAGTAAATAGAAGTGAGAGTGTGACATTGAATTTTTAAAGTTTTCAATTTATATAAGACAAAAAAATTGTTAAAAAATATAAGACAATTAAATTTAATTTTTAGGATGTTGAATGTTTTTAGATAATTTTATGTTGTGTACGAACATGGCAATTTATTATCGTAGATATAGTTTTTCAAATATTATAGAACTTTATAGTGTCATTATTACTAGTCATGTATAATATATTATTAATTATAAAGGCAAATAATTGAAAAGTAAATATAATATATTTGTATTTTAATTTTTAACTATGGCATAATTCTTCTTTTCTAATTTTTATTTTAAAATTTTAAAAATAAGCATTTTAAAATGTTGTTTTCTTATTAATTTTGTCCGTATTATGTATTATACAAAAGTTGGATAATTTAGTAATTTATCAATTTAAATTAAATTAAATTAAATTAATTAAAATTACAATTGTAATTGAATTGAAACTATATTTTCTATTTTAATTAGGTTAACTTATAAAATATGGATAATTTAGTAATATATTAATTAAAATTAAATTAAATTAAATTAATTATAATTATAATTTAAATTAAACTATATTTTCTATTTTGATTAGGTTAACTTGTATTTTATATAACATAAACTAATTAAATAGTATATTCAGTTATAATTTAAATAAAGTCATACCTCTTATTCTAATTAGATAAATTTTTGCATAATCTTAAAAATTCTATTGAAGTTTAATAAAAAAATTATTATTATTATTTAAATAATTAAAAATTAAAAATATATATTTTTTTAAAAAATTAAAAAGTATTAATAGTATGTATGAAAAGAGGAAAAATAATGTTAAAAATGTCAAAAAAAATTAAAAACTTAATGTTGAGTGAAGAAATTTATATTAAAGTCTATTAAAAGTACTTAAAATTAATTTAACTAATTTTGAATTATTTGATGATTAATTATAATAATAATTTAAAAAGTTGTGTCTAAATTTTTTTAAAACAGAAAAAGTATTAAGTTAAAAAAAATTAAAAGTGATGTATAATTACTAAAAATGAAAAATATTAATATTAAAAATGCTAAAATTATGATCGAAATTAATTATAGTGACTAATTTTATTTAAATTTTTAACAGTGAACAGTAACAGAGAACATTACTTGTGAATAGTAACCATAAACAGTAATAGTGAACAGTAACAGTAAAAATAGTACTTGTGTGTTTAAACATATTTAGTTACAACTCTTTCAACTAACAACAAATATAATCATAACTCTTGTAATTATCATGATACATGCAACTCTTGCACGAACACTAGAATCTTGTCTAGCCCAAGATCACATCACAAGCACATATATATATATATATAGCCAAAAACATGCATCAATGATAGCATTTTTATATCAACAACCAACATATATCAACAAGTAACAAAGCCTACCAACTAAGAGTTTAATAACACTTACAAAACTCCTTAGTATGTAGATGCATGACAAGTTTTGGTTGTTGTGATCCACAAGCTCCAAGTTCCCCAAATGTGAAGCCTCTAGCTTGAAATATACAAGTTAAATAAGGAAGATCTTCAAAGATGATGGAGTACTACCCACAAGCCTCTCTTCTTTGACCCAAGATGCTTGTTAGAACTCCTCTAACCTTAAATGTGTGTAGGACTTAGTAGCAACCTCCAATGGATATCAATGGTCGATGTGGACTTGTACAACTCTTGTACAACAATAGCTTTTGTCTTGAGAGTTCACATGAGTAAATCTAATTCAATTAATTTAATTAATTAATTAAACTCTTTAATTAATAATTAAATTAATAATTATCTTCATTGTGTAAAATGTGACTTACTAAATTTAAGTCTAAATGGCAATGGAAAATAATATTAATACTTAATATTATGGAAACACCTTTTCATGCTAAATGTGAAAATCCTAATTAATCATATTTAGTTCCTATAAATCGTGAGTGACCTCTAGCATAAATATTACGACTACCTAAATAAAAATGAATGCTATACGTAGATCCATAACAACCACAGAATATAATTACTATGCACTAAATGTTCCTTCATTACAAGATCTTGATATCGGCTAGAGTCATGATTAGTTAAACTCTAATTGCCTCAATCATGTGACCTCATCTTTAGTTTAATTCTCGATAAAACATGACTACTACTAGAAACTCTTTTCTAGCACCAAAATGCTTTTCGGGTAAGTCGAGTTTGACCTGGCCAGGTACTTAATCATAAAGAATAACTTAGATAGTATAGGATCTTATCCCGATTCACTCCAGGTAATGAACTCTATCTTGGCCGATCACTCATCCCTACATACAACCAACTAGAGCCATCATACGCCATATACCCATACATGGCTAGCACAGGTATGTAAGCGGTAACAAACTCTAACCAACCATATGTAGATGACCGTGTCACCTCAGGTCAAAGGACCATATGTACCATTATATCCAAGATTGTGATTGTTGACAAAAATGAATTTCCATGCAATCATAAATCTTACGTCACGGTTCGATCCACCCATCATATGAGTATCCACATGTCTATTCTGCTATCTCATATCAAATAGCATGAGACTCACTACCTCCCACTATCGATATCACATACCGATCAAGGAAAATAGACAGAGGTGATAGTCTAGGGATTAATACTACCATTATATTAATCCAACAACTATGAATATTTAAAGTATATGTACCAAATGAGTTTGTCACTCATATTATCAACTCTTGATAATAAAATCATTCAGTATAATACTAAAGGGTAAATATTCAAATAAGCTTAACACTAAATTCAAATGAATATTTTATTGTCATAGGGATAAAAGTACAATGTCTATATATAAGAATGGCCCTAGGGCACATCTACACTACCATAATTTTCAATCTTCAGCAAATTGAAGATTTGATATATAAGAATTTTAGTAAGTTAATATATATAAACTTTCAAGCTTTTGGACTATTCAAAAATTTGATGTTTTGGATTGTATATTGAGTTTCAAGCATTGATTTATCAAAAATGGACCCCTAGGATGTTAAAAATGGTGTTTGGGATTGTTTGGGAGTGATTTTTGGTGTTTTTGGCCTAAAATAGAGTTATTTCTGTGTTTCTGGGTCAATCAAGCACTGCCTCAGCACTGAGGAGGTGCCTCAATGAGCCTTCCGAGCCCTGAAACCCTAATTGAAGCTGTTTCAGACCATTATTTAGGTCTTATACCATATCGTTTAGTTGTAGATTGATTAAGTTGAGTAAAATTGAGGTGTATGCTTGTGTTCTTATGATTTTGCTTCTGGATGTTAGGAGAAATCTCAACCCCAGCTGTAGAACATAGGCCAAAGCCAGATAGGTAGCTTTTTACTTCAGCAAGCTCAGGTGAGTGGTTATATATATATATATAATTAGTTTTGAAACTAAGTACATATAAATATACATATGTAAAGTTTTCAAAATATTTTCTATGATTTAATTGCTGATGTTTCCTTACAAATAGGATTTATTAAGTATCAGCTTGCAAAATATGGTTTTACAAGTTACTTAGCTTTTATATCAGAAATTGGGAATATATGTCATATATTTTTTATTGATATAGCAAAAGCAATTTAAAGTAAGGATATGTTTAATATTTTTGTAACGATTATATTTCAACAATATATAAGTATCAGCTTTATAATTCAGCAAGTATATTTTCTTAGTTGTTTGATTTATGCAAATGATTTGATTTTATAAACAAACCTAGACACTCGTGATATGTACCCTTTAGATTGCAGCATATATGATGGCTAGTGTTTTATCTCAGTAGTATTATTATGTATATGATTATATTAGTAATATTATCTAGCAACTGTCTTGGGGACAATACTTGGTTATGCATATAGCCTTGGGGGCGTACAACTGGGTGGTTTAGCTCTGCGCATGTATATGACCAGTATTATAGATACACTTAGGCTACCAGTGTCATCATTGTGCCTATTATATCAGCAATTTAGCAAATCTTTTAGTTACATTTCAATGAGTGTATGGGATAATATTTTTTTTTCATGAATGTTATTTCTCAGTCTTATCTCAGTTTATTAGCAACTGTATAGCTAATGTATATTATTATTTCAAATTTGTGCATACATTATATTATATTTATTTTCAGTAGCTAAATAATTCTTTCTCAAGTCAGTTATATTTAAATCTTTATAATTATTTTAGCAAATAGCTAGTGTTCCCACTTTACTTTATTGTACTTTATTTTTAGTCCACTCACTGAGTATTTTTATACTCACCACTTTTATTTTTTAAAAATATTTTCAGATTCAACAGAGTATCAGCAGTAGACTATAAGACTTATTTTGGTATCCATTTGGTGTCTAGAAGAGGTTGAGCTAATATATCCGCCTTAGTATTTTTAGCATAGCATGTCGCGCCTGCTCATCAGCTAGCGGAGTGGGTGTGACATTAGCTTTCCAACTAATTAAAGAATTTTTAAGAAAAATCAAAATCTTGTTAATGATCTTGTTGTCTCAATATAACCAGCCCAATCACTATCAGTATATGCTTTTAGATTCACTTTTGAATTTACAGGCATAAATAACCCTTAACCTAGAGCTTTCTTCAAATATTTTAATACTTTAAATGATGCATTCAGATGTTGTTTACAAAGGCTTATCCATGAATTGAGCTGATATATGCAAACCATAAGAAATATTTGGTCTAGTGACAATCAAATATAATAGCTTTCCTACTAACTATCTATAAATAGATGGATCTTTCAATTTACCATCTTCTTGATGCTACAACTTATGATTTACTTTAATGAGAATGTTACTTGGCTTTTCTCCCAATTGACCATACTTCTTAAGTAAGTCAAGAGTATATTTCTTCTAAAATATAAAAATTCCTGCATCTAATATATCTATCTCAAGTCCTATAAAAGTACCTCAAATTACCCAAATCCTTTAACTTAAAATTAAAAGTTAGCAAACACTTCAATTGATTCACGAGAGCATCATTAGAACTTAGGTTTAAAATGTCATCAACATACACAAGAATTGCAATGAAACTAAGTGAACCTTGCCTTATAAACAAGGAATAATCTACTTTTGACTAATAAAAGCCACATGCAATTAAATATTATGTTAAGTTAACATTCCATTGCCTTGATGCTTGTTTTAGACTATATAAAGACTTATGTAATTTGTAAACTAATCTATCCTTAGCTAGAATAGAATATTTTACGACTTCTACAACCCTAGCCAACTCCCCTGAAACTGAAAACCTTTTGGTATCTCCATATAAATGGTTTCTTCTAAATCACTATTAAGAAAAGCATTATTAACATTAAGTTGAACTAAGGACCAACCTTTAATTATAGCCAAGGTTAGAATAGTCCTCACAGTGATGTATTTAGCAATTGAACTGAATGTTTTTTAATAATTAAAACCCTATTTTTGTGTATAACCTTTTGCAACTAATCATGCTTTGTACCTACTAATTATGCCATCTACTTTGAACTTTAGTTTGTACACCCATTTAGATCCCATAACATGTTGATTAATAGGAATAGAAACCATAGACCATGTCGATTAGCCATAAGAGCATCTAACTCTTCTTTTATATAAACTTTTCAACAGTTAGAGGTAAAGTCTTCTAAAAAGGTTTTTGGTTTATAAATGGTGGAAACATTCAAGGTAAAATATTTAAAAGTAGGAGAAAGATGATTATAACAGAGGCATTAGGAAATGAGATTAGATATGGAATATGTATTAGAAGCAGATATAGTTGAACGATGTAAAGAGTGGTGATAATCTTGCAAGTATGAGGGTAGTTTAGAGACTATGGTGTTTCTTCTCACAAATGGTAAAGGATCATGAACATGAGTTGGAGAGGAATGATTAGGGATAAAAAATCAAATGAAGAATTATGAATGGATGTTTAGGTAAAAGAGAAGAAATAGGAGAAGATAAAGAATCTAAAATAAAAGGAAAAACACATACTTTGTCCCCTGTACTTTAATTTTTTTTTACATTGCCCCCTGTACAAAAAAATCGGCACATTGCAACCCTCTACTTTTATTTACCAGCACATTGAGCCCTTATTAAACGGGAAGAGATAACGGTTATTAAAAATATATTCAGTTTGGTCCTTAAAATTTTAAAATATTTTTTTTTAATACTTATAATTTTTTTAACAAATAAATCCATACAATTGCTAAAATAATTCAATTAAATTTAATAAAAATTTTAAAAATTATATACTTTTTATTTAATTGAAATGTATGTCATCTATTTCTAATAGATTTATAATATTAAAAAATATATAAT
>CATIWO010283047.1:0-11866 GCA_949673435.1 Macaranga tanarius | reverse complement strand
TATGTGTATTGACTATAGAAAGTTAAATAAAACAACTAGGAAATATCATTTTCCATTGCCTTTTATTGATCAAGTTATAGAAAGATTAGCAAATTTTTCATATTTTTGTTATCTTGATGGGCTTAGTGGTTTTTTCCAAATTCCTATTCATCTTGAAGACCAAGCTAAGACTACTTTTACTTATCCATATGGTACTTTTGCTTTTAGGCGTATGCCTTTTGGCTTATGCAATGCTCCCGCTACTTTTCAAAGATGCATGTTTTCAATATTTAGTGATCTAATAGATGATTGTGTTGAAGTATTCATGGATGACTTTAGTGTTTATGGATCTAACTTTTCAAATTGTCTAAAAAATCTTTCTAAAGTTCTTGATAGATGCAAGGAGCATGGATTAGTACTTAATTGGGATAAGTGCCACTTCATGGCACAAGAAGGGATTATTCTTGGCCATATGGTTTCACAAAGAGGCATCGAGGTTGATAGAGCAAAGATAGAGGTCATTGCCAATTTTCCACCTCCAAAGAGTGTAAAGGATATAAGGAGCTTTCTTGGATATACAGGTTTCTATAGAAGATTCATATAAGATTTTTCCAAGATAGCAAAGCCACTATGCAAGCTACTTGCCAAAGAGGCTATTTTCAAGTTTGATGATGCATGTACGGATGCATTTGGGAACTTGAAGAAGGCTCTTACATCAGCACCAGTTTTGCAACCACCTAATTAGGAGCAACCATTTGAGATCATGTATGATGCGAGTAACTTTACGGTTGGGGCTATTTTGGGGCAAAGAAAAGAGGGCAAGCCTTATATGATTTATTATGCTAGTAAAGTACTTGATGATGCTCAAATTAATTATACCACTACAGAAAAAGAGTTGCTTGCTATTGTTTATGCATTTGACAAGTTTAGAGCATATCTTGTGAGGCAAAAGGTCATTAAGTATTCCGACCATATTGCCCTCAAGTATCTTCTAAGCAAGAAAGATGCAAAACCAAGGCTCTTAAGGTGGATTCTAATGCTTTAAGAGTTTGATTGGGAAGTGAGAGATAAGAAAGGAAGTGAGAATCTTGTTGCAGGCCACTTGTCAAGACTAGATCAAGAGGAATTGAAGAAGAGTGATGACAGTGTGCTAATCAATGAGTCATTTCATGGTGAACATCTCCTTACATTAGCTTCTAAAGAACTTCCATGGTTTGCGAATTTTGCAAACTGCCTTGTGAGTGGAGCTCTACCTTATGGGTTAGATTTTCAGCAAAAGAAGAAATTTTTGCATGATAGTAAGTTCTACTATTGGGAGGAACCTTTGCTTTATAAGAGATGTGGGGACGGTTTGATTAGAAGATTTATTCCTCAAGATGAAGTCCAAAATGTTTTGAGACATTGTCATTCCTTGGATATAGGCGGACACTTTGGTTCATCAAAAATAGCTTCTAAGGTACTTCAATCTAGTTTTTGGTGGCCTACTTTATTTAAGGATGCTAGATAATTTGTGCTTAAATGTGATAGATGCCAGAGAATGGGTAATTTGTCTATGAAATATGAAATGCCTTTGAAAGGAATTCTTGAAGTATAAATTTTTGATGTTTGGTGTATTGACTTCATGGGTCCTTTCCCTAGTTCTTTGTGCTATAAGTATATATTGGTTATGGTAGATTATGTCTTTAAATGGGTAAAAGTAATGGCTACTATTACCAATGATGCTAAGGTTGTAAAAAAATGCTTAAGAAAATTATTTTTCAAAGGTTTGGCACCCCTAGAGCATTAATTAGTGATGGTGGTTCACACTTTTGTAAATATATAATTGAAGCTCTTTTGAAGAAGTAAGGAGTTACACATAAGGTGGCTACTCTATATTACCCACAAACAAGTGGGCAAGTTGAGGTGAGTAATAGAGAGATTAAGTGGATTTTAGAGAAAACGGTAAGGATTGGGCATTGAAGTTAGATGATGCCTTATGGGTATATAGGATAGCTTTTAAAACACCCATTGGCCTTACTCCTCACTAATTGATTTATGGGAAGTCTTGTCACTTACCTGTAGAACTTGAGCATAGGGCATTTTGGCAACTAGGGCTTTAAACTTTGATTTGAAAAAAGCGGGTTGAAGAGACTACTTCAACTTAATGAATTAGAAGAATTAAGAATGAATGCTTATGAAAATGCTAAGTTGTATAAGGATCATGCACAATTGTGGCATGATAAGCGTATAATTAAGAAGGAGTTCCATGAAGAAGACCTTGTTCTGCTTTATAATTCTTAATTGAAGTTGTTTCCCGGTAAATTGAAGTCAAAGTGATAGGGTCCATTCAAGGTTGTCAAAGTTCATCCATATGGGGCAATTGATATTGAAAATGACAAAGGAGAAAGCTTCAAAATGAATGGTCATCGTCTCAAGCCTTATTTGATTGATAATGGAATTGATCCACAAGAATCAATCTCTCTTTCTACACCATGAATGCAAAGAGGTATAGTCAAGCTATAGACTATAAAATTTAGCAAGGTATTTATAATATTTCTAGTTTATTTATTTTCTTTTCCATTTACACATACACATTGCTTTTTCTTTTAGTAAATTTTTGTTTTGATTTTTTTATATAGTACATAATTTAATTTTTTTTATTTTAAAAAAATATATATATTTTTTATTTTTGCCTTGGCTCTGTGCCGAGTCAGCACAGCATGCCGACTCGTAACAGAGCCAGATGGTGCCAAGTCGGCACAGCATGTCGACTCGTGCCCATCCTCGAGGCTCAGCATGCAAGGGTTGTGTCGAGTCAGCACATCGTGCCGACTCGTGCCCCCATACACCCACAATTGATTTTCTTTCAATAATTTTCATATTTTTATTCTTTGCAATTTTTTATTATTTCATTCTATTATTTCCTATTTTGAAACTACTACTTTTTTCTATCTTATTTTGTCTTTATGCATATAATTCCTATTCTAATTTTGAATTTGAATTGAAAAGTCATGTCCTTTCCCCATAAGGACACAACCTTTCAACATGTCATAACCTTTTGTCTTTTCCTATTTATAACCACATTGACAACTAATATTATAATCTCTACTCTTTTTTTTTCATCTCCCTTTCTTTTATTTAAACACCCAATTTCCCTTCTTAACAATTCATTCTCTTCAATTTTTATTTTTCTTCAATTCTCTCTATACTACTCCTTCTCCTTTTCACATATTTCTTTATTTTTAGTTTCTCTTCTCTTCTCAAACTCTCCTTTCTTCTTTCTTCTCCCCCTAGCCGAACCCCCTCTCCATTTTTCTTTTTCTTCCCTTTTTCATTTTATTTTCTAGATTTAACATGGGCAAAACTAAATGATCTTTATCATCAAGGCCAATGAGGGATGATCAAGATGAGGAAGAGCCACAAGAGGAGAATTTGCAACTCACATATCAAGCTAAGTTTCCTATCCTCTCTCATGAAAAAGGTACTAGGTTTACTAAAAATAAATTTAGAGAAATGGTTGCATGCAAGTGTATCCCTACCTCTTTACTTCAAGATATTGGTATGCATGATTCCTTTACTCAAATGCTAACAAATTGTGGTTTAAATAAATTTGTCTCTATGCATGAACACACATTTTTTGACTTGAATATGGAATTTTATACAACCTTAGAGGTTAATGCTAATGATTCCCATATCCTTGAGTTTAGGATGTTAGGAAAACTCCACAAACTTACCTATTCTTTCATGCAACGTGTCTTTGGTTTTAAAAAGGATGGTATGTGTGATATGCCAAAGTCTTTTGATGTTGATGCATTTTGGACTTTCTTAACTGATTTGCCACCACTTTTTAGACCAAAGAAAGGCAACACTATGTTTATTAAGGATTTGCAATTTTGGTTGTTGCATAAGGTGCTTTGTTATATAGTATTTCATAAGTCTGAATTTAATAGAGTTTTGGCTCAAGAAATGTTTTTAATGTGGTACATTCATAATAGAAAATAAGTTTGTTAGACTTATTTGATATTTAATCAACTCTTGCAATGTTCTAATCGAAAAGATGTTTCTTTGACACACGGCCATGTTATAACTATCATTGCCAAATCTTTTAATGTTGATTTTGATGTTGTTGACCATGTTGCACCATGTACTTACTTCACTAAACAAGCCCTTATAAGAGGTGAAGTTGTAGATGCTTCTTTTCGTTTAATTCTTGCACACACAAGATCTTGTTGGAAGGGTATCCCCCATCAACATTTTGTAGGTGATCAAGATGATGAGGAGCATGCTCAAGTAGGACATGTTGGAGATGATGCTCAAAATGAAGAGCATAATGTAGGAGATGATTTGAACCAAAAGGAATGGCCACAAGATGATGCGCCTATCCCTTCTTTTGCTATGCAAGGAGGTGCAAGTGGCTCTTCTAGCCATGACTTACCTCTTTGGGAGCAAGTATTGGCAAGCCAAAGGGCAATGCAATAACAATTGACTGGAATGGAAGCTTTCAACCGTCAATTAGCTTGCCGCCAACGCTGGATGGAGTACAAGATGCAATAATATTTTGCCCATTGCGGGCATAATATTGAGTCTCCACCACCATCCCCTTCGGAGGATTGAGGGAGTTTTTTTTCTTTTCCCTACCTTTTTCTTTTAAGTTTCATATTAGGGACAATATGTATTTTAAGTGTGGGGGGAAGGGAAATTAAGTAGTGATTGTTTAGTTAGCAGTAGTTATTATGTTTTATGTTAGTGTTATGTTTTATGTATGATTTATGTTTAGGTTGTTTATGCATGATTGCCATGTTTATTTTGCATATTTACTTTATCTTCTCTACATTAATAAGTAGTAGCTTCTTTTCTAGTTCATTTTGATTTTGATTGAGTTTTACTTTTATTCCATTTTAATATTTAATTTTTTATGCTCAATTGGCAGAATTTTTAAAGTCTCACATAGTATAGTATTTAAGTTTTTCTTATTATCTCTTTTTATTATTTTCAAAATTTAGAAAATTTTTAGTCCACTTTCTAACTATGCTTAAGGCTACAATGCTAAGGATTTAAGCTTAAGTTTCTCAGAACTTAGGTAGCTTAAAGAAAACTATAGCCATAATATGAAAGATTAGCATTTCAATAATGGATGAGGACATAAAAAAAACTATATGCTTGTTGATGTGATGCATTTCAAGTAAGTTGTGTGTAAGTGAGTATGCTCCTTAATTACATTCATTTGGAAAGAATGTGTGCCATCACAAGTATTAAAAAAAAGGGAGAAAATTTATACTTGTTATGTGATGTATTTTGAGCAAGTTGTGTGCAAATGAGTTTGCTCCTTAATTGCATTCATTCGGAAAGAGTATATGACATTGCAAGTATAAGGAAAATAAGTGGGATGGAGCATAAAATGCACCTATTAGTTAAAAAAATATATGCATATATATAAAAAAAATATGTCTAAAAATGCCATGAGAAATGTTAGTCTATGCGTGTGCTTGATTTTTTTCCTAAAAGGCTACTTGTGTTTTTAGAAATCTTAAGTTTGAATAATAAATATTTTGGATAGATAGTATGGTTAGCGCTTTGACTTTGTATTCTTGATTTTGTTATTAATAGGTTGAGATAATGTGTTAAACTTGTGGCCTATACTATGAGACTTGTTTTCTCTATCATTGTTGAGCATTGAAAGTTAGTTGTTAACTATCTTTTTCTACAAAATTTCTTTCATTATTAACATGGCTACATATATTTTGGAGAGGATAAACTTTTTGTTGTTTTTCTTGCTTAGATTTTTGTTTCTTGCTTGAGGGCAAATAAGGTCTAAGTGTGGGGGAATTTGATAGTATGCAAGCTAGCATAGTTATTTAGGATCATTTTGTTGCTTTTTATTTATATTGCATTTGAATTTTAATTATTTGTTGCATTTTTATTGTTATTTTTGTGCTTTGATGTTGCTTGTGCGTTTTATAGGTCACTCTAGGCTAATTTCATACTTAAAGTTGCATTGGAGTGTATTGGAGTGAAGGAAAGACAAAAGAAAGGTAAAGGAAGAAAATTAGATCCTGTACTGAGTCGGCACAGCATGCCCACTCGTGACAGGGGTTGACTGGGCCGAGTCGGCACAGTGGTGCCGACTCGGTAAGGGATGCAACTTTTCAACTTTGCACAGTTTTTATATTTTAGCCATAATTTCATCTACAGACCTTTAAATTAGGTGATGTAAAACTCAAAGACCTACAAGTTTCATGAAGACACTTTTTGGAGATAACATCATTTCAATGGACAAAAATGCCCTTGAAGTTACTGCATCTGCACAGGATGGTGACTTTTTATGTCAAATGGTGCCTTTCAAATTATATATGAATTTTAATCACTTGTAACTACTCCTAAGGCCTATAAATACATGTATTGGCTGCATTTCAGAAAGGAGAATAATAATATATAGATAGGAGACATCAGAAAGCATTTTATTATTTTATCAAAAGTCTTAGTTTTATTAGTAAGTATTATTAGTGCAATTCAAATATTCAAGTGAAGAACATTCAAAGCAAGTCAAGGAATCTTCAAGAAGGCTATCTACATTCAAAGTTCTATCTTTCTCTCTTCATACTTTGTATTTTATTTTCCTTCTTATTGTTGTTTAATTATGTTTATCATGTATCTTGACTAAGCCATTATTTGTTAGAATTGTAAGGAAGAATGAATCAATGAATTACATCTTTTATTTTATGTTATGTTAATGGTTTGAGTTCAATTATGAGTTTTAATGTATTGTGTATGCTTGGCCACCATATATGATGTTTTAAATCAAATATATACACAATGAGAGTTAGTGAATTTTGGTGGAAATGTAATTGAATTCTCTAAAGGTATTGAAATCACTTGGAGATAAGGGTTTCTACTTAAAGAAAAATTATAAACCTTGCATGGTAATATTATGGATTATGTTTATCTCTACAATGACATGAGAATGCTTGTAGACTCTAAATGAATTACCTTTAATTGACAATGAGAGTTGCATTTAAGGACTTTAAGTATATATGACAATGAGAGTTGCATTTATGCCTTATACCATGTTTATAATCATTTCATGTAACTATTTGTTTATCTTGTAATTCTTGGTAAATTCCTACTTGTAGTTCTAATAAACCCTATTTAAGTGGATATTTAGAATAATTAGATTAATTAGTGTAGATAGTAATTAATTAGAATAATCCAATAATTTTCATTATTAATATTTTGCCTATCCATCTTAGTACCTATTCGGTTAATATGAAGTAGACAAATTCCTAGTGTTCGACACCCTACTTACACTATACTTAGTCTCAGAGACTAGGGTAATTTAATTTGGCGAAAAAAAAATTTTATTTTTGCCTTGGCTCTGTGCCGAGTCGGCACGTCGGCACAGCGTGCCGACTCCTAACAGAGCCAGATGGTACCGAGTCGGCACAACATGCCGACTCGTGCCCATCCTCAAGGCTTGGCATGCAAGGGCTATGTTCGTAACAGTGCCTCATAGTGCCGAGTCGGCACAACGTGCCGACTCATGCCCCTCACACACCGACAATTTCTTTTCTTTCAATAATTTTCATATTTTTATTCTTTGCAATTTTTTATTGTTTCATTCTATTATTTCCTATTTTCAAACTACTACTTTTTCCTATCTTATTTTGTCTCTATGCATATAACTCCTATTCCAATTTTAAATTTGAATTGAAAAGTCATGTCCTTTCCCTATAAGGACACAACCTTTCAACATGTCATAACCTTTTGTCTTTCTCTATTTATAACCACATTGGCTACTAATATTATAATCTCTACTCTACTCTTTTTCATCTCCCTTTCTTCTATTTAAACACCTAATTTCCCTTCTTAAATTAATTCTCTACAATTTTTATTTTTTTTCAATTCTCTCTACACCACTCCTTCTATTTTTCACATATTTCTTTATTTTTAGTTTCTCTTCTTCTTCTCAAACTCTCCTTTCTTCTTTATTCTCTCCCTAGCTGAAACCCCCTCTCCCTTTTTTTTCTTTCCTCTTTCATTTTATTTTCTAGATTTAACATGGGCAAAACTAAAGGATCTTCATCATCAAGGCCAAGGAGGGATGATCAAGATGAGGAAGAGCCATAAGACGAGAATTTGCAACTCATATATCAAGCTAAGTTTCCTATCCTCTCTCATGAAGAAGGTGCTAGGTTTACTAAAAATAAATTTAGAGAAACGGTTGCATGCAAATATATCCCTACTTCTTTACTTCAAGATATTAGTATGTATGATTCCATTACTCAATTGTTAACAAATTGTGGTTTAAAGAAATTTATCTCTATGCATGAACACACATTTGTTGACTTGAATATGGAATTTTGTACAACCTTAGAGGTTAATGCTAATGATTCCCATATCCTTGAGTTTAGGATGTTAGGAAAACCCCACCAACTTACCCATTCTTTAATGCAACGTGTCTTTAGTTTTAAGAAGGATGGTATGTGTGATATGCCAAAGTCTTTTGATATTGATGCATTTTGGACTTTCTTAACTAATTTTCCACCACCTTTTATACCAAAGAAAGGCAAGGCTATGTTTATTAATGATTTGTAATTTTGGTTGTTGCATAAGGTGCTTTGTTGTGTAGTATTTCATAAGTCTGAATTTAATAAAATTTTGGCTCAAGAAATGTTTTTGATATGGTGCATTCACAATAGAAAACAAGTTTGTTAGACTTATTGGATATTTAATCAACTCTTGCAATGTGCTAATCGAAAGGATGTTCCTTTGACACACGGTCATGTTATAACTATCATCGCCAAATCTTTTAATATTGATTTTGATGCCGTTGACCGTGTTGCACCATGTACTTACTTCACTAAACAAGCCCTTGTGAGAGGTGAAGTTGCAGATGCTTCTTTTCATTTAATTCCTGCACACACAAGATCTTGTTGGAAGGGTATTCCCCATCCACATTTTATAGGTGATCAAGATGATGAGAAGCATGCTCAAGTAGGATATGATGGAGATGATGCTTAAGGTGTAGAGCATAATGTGGGAGATGATTTAAACCAAGAGGAATGGCCACAAGATGATGCGCCTATCCCTTCTTTTCCTACGCAAGGAGGTGCAAGTGGCTCATCTAGCCATGGCTTGCCTCTTTAGGAGCAAGTATTGGCCAACCAAAGGGCAATGCAATAACAATTGACTGGAATGGAGGCTTTCAACTGTCAATTAGCTCACCGCCAATGCTGGATGGAGTATAAGATGCAATAATATTTTACCCATTGCGGACATAATATTGAGTCTCCACCACCATCGCCTTCGGAGGATTGAGGGAGTTTTTCCTTTTTCATACTTTTTCTTTAAAGTTTCACATTGGGGACATTTTAAGTGTGGGGGAAGGGATGTTAAGTAGTGAATGGGTAGTTAGTAGTAGTTATTATGCATGTTCAGTTTTTGTTTTACTCTATCTTCCCTACATCATATTTAGTTTGTTCATGTTTTATGCATTTATGTTTTGGTTGTTTATGCATGATTGCCATGTTTATTTTGCATATTTACTTTATCTTCTCTACATTAATAAGTAGTAGCTTCCTTTATAGTTTATTTTGATTTTGATTGAGTTTTACTTTTATGCCATGTTAATATTAAATTTTTTATGCTTAATTGATAGAATTTTAAAGTCTCATTTAGTATAGTTTTTAAGTTTTTCTTATTATCGTTTTTTTATTATTTTTAAAATCTAGATAATTTTTAGTCCACTTTCTAACTATGCTTAAGGCTAGAATGCTAAGGATTTAAGCTTAAGTTTCTTAGAACTTAGGTAGCTTAAAGGAAACTATATCCATAATACGAAAGATTAGCATTTCAATAATGGATAAGGACACGAAAAAAAACTATATGCTTGTTGATGTGATGCATTTCAAGTAAGTTATGTGTAAGTGAGTATGCTCCTTAATTACATTCATTCAAAAAGAATGTGTGCCATCACAAGCATTAAAAAAAAGGGAGAAATTTTATACTTGTTATGTGATGTATTTTGAGTAAGTTGTGTGCAAATAAGTTTGCTCCTTAATTGCATTCATTCAAAAAGAGTATGTGACATTCCAAGTATAAGGAAAATAAGTGGGATGGAGCATAAAATGCACCCACTAGTTAAAAAAATATATGCATATATATATAAAAAAAAATGTGTCTAAGAATGCCATGAGAAATGTTAGTCTATGTGTTTGCTTGATTTATATCCTAAAAAGCTACTTGAGTTTTTAGAAATCTTAAGTTTGAATAATGAATATTTTGGCTAGATAGCTTAATTAGCACTTTGACTTTGTATTCTTGATTTTGTTATAAATAGGTTGAGATAATATGTTAAACTTGTTGCCTATGCTATGAGACTTGTTTTCTCTATCATTGTTGAGCATTGAAAGTTAGTTGTTAACTATCTTTTTCTAAAAAATTTCTTTCATTATTAGAATGACTTGTTAAGATGGCTACATATATTTTGGAGAGGATAAAATTTTTGTTGTTTTTTTGCTTAGATTTTTGTTTCTTGCTTAAGGTCAAGCAAGGTCTAAGTGTGGGGGAATTTAATGGTATGCAAGCTAGCATGGTTATTTAGGATCATTTTGTTACTTTTTATTTATTTTGCATTTGCATTTTAATTATTTATTTAATTTTTATTGTTCTTTTTGTGCTTTGATGTTGCTTGTGTGTTTTATAGGTCACTGTAGCCTAATTTCATACTTAAAGATGCATTGGAGTGTATTGGAGTGAAGGAAAGCCAAAAGAAAGCTAAAGGAAGCAAATTAGAGCCTATGCCGAGTTGGCACAGCATGCCGACTCGTGACAGGGGCTGACGGTGCCAAGTCGGCACTGTGGTGCTGAGTCCAAGGGATGCAACTTTTTAACTTTGCATAATTTTTGTATTTTAGCCATAATTTCCTCTACAGACCTCCAAATTAGGTGATTCAAGTTGAATTAGAAAGCTACTCAAAGACCTACAACTTTCATGAAGACACTTTTTGGAGATAACATCATTTTGATGGACAAAAATGCCCTTGAAGTTACTATATCTGCACAGGATGGTGACTTTTCATGGCAAATGGTACCTTTCCAATTGTATACGAATTTTAATCACTTGTAACTACTCCTAAGGCCTATAAAAATATGTATTGGCTGCATTTTAGAAAGGAGAATAACAATATATAGATAGGAGACATCAGAAAGCATTTTATTATTTTATTAAAAGTCTTAGTTTCAAAGCAAGTCAAGGAATCATCAAGAAGGCTATCTACATTCAAATTTCTATCTTTCTCTCTTAGTACTTTGTATTTTATTTTCCTTCTTGTTGTTGTTTAATTGTGTTTATCATGTATCTTGGCTAAGCCATTGTTTGTTAGAATTGCAAGAAAGAATGAATCAATGAATTACATCTTTTATTTTATGTTATGTTAATGGTTTGAGTTCAATTGTGAGTTTGAATGTGTTGTGTATGCTTGGCCACCATATATGATGTTTTAAATCAAATATGTACACAATGAGAGTTGGTGCATTTTAGAGGAAATATAATTGAATTCTCTAAAGGCAATGAAATCACTTGGAGACAAGAGTTTCTACTTAAAGAAAAATTATAAATCTTGCATGGTAATATTATGGATTATGTTTATCTCTACAATGACATGAGAATACTTGTAAACTCTAAATGAATTACCCTTAATTGACAATAAGAGTTGCATTTAAGGACTTTATGTATATATGACAATGAGAGTTACATTTATGCCTTATGCCATGTTTATAATCATTTCATGTAACTATTTGTTTATCTTGTAATTCTTAGTAAATTCCTACTTGTAGTTCTAATAAACCCTATTTAACTTGATATTTAGAATAATTAGATTAATTAGTGTAGTTAGTAATTAATTAGAAT
>CATIWO010283018.1:0-12460 GCA_949673435.1 Macaranga tanarius | reverse complement strand
TTTCTTTTCCTCTTTTTATATTCTCTCATTTTTTTCTCTTCTTCTCCTTCTTTTTTCTTTCCCTCCTTCTTTTTTCGTTCCCTCTTTATTTTATTTTTTTTTCTTCTCCCCTCTTTTTTTTTTCTTTTCTTATATTTCTCTTCCTATTATTATTTTTTTCTGTTTTTTTTTTAAATTATATTTATTTTTTTACTCTCATTCTTTTTTTCTTTCCTTTTATTTTTCTTTTTTCCTCAGTTTTCCTTACCTCCTTTGCTTTTTTTCTCTTTTTTTTTATTTTTTTATTTTTTTATGTTCCTTTTTTTTAAAAAAATTATATTTATTTTTTTACTTTCCTTATTTGTTCTTATCTTTCTCTTCCTATTATTATTTTTTTCTGTTCTTTTTTTTTTTAAAAAAATTATATTTATTTTTTTACTTTCCTTCTTTTTTTCTTTGCTTTTATTTTTCTTTTTTTCCTCAGTTTTTCCTACCTCCTTTCCTTTTTTTTCTCTCTTTTTTTAATTTTTTATTTTCATTTTTTCTCTCTCTTTTTTAATTTTTATTTTTTCTCCTCCCCTTCTATTTATTTTTTTCTATTTTTATTTTTACTTTCTTTGTATTTTTTCTCCTCCTCTCCTAGTTTTTTCTATTTCTTTTTTTATAAAAATTTCATGTAATTTTTTTCTCTCTCCTTCTTTTTTTCCTTTTCTTTTTTTTTTATTTTTATATAAAAACATTTCTTGATCCAAACCACTTTTTTTCTCTTTTTTTATATAAAAAAAATACCATAATTGCGAACTCCAAGCTTTTTTGATAAAAAGACTCAAGTTAGAATCATAAATGCTTATTTTATTCTTCACAACTTTGTAAGATAAGAGATGTCTAAAGATGAGCTACTAAAACAAATAGATGAAGAAATAGCAAATGTCGTGGAAGTTGAAAATGAAAGCATAGATGATGAGACTATTAAAACTATTCGGGTGACATATGATTGGATAATATTTAGAGATACTTTAGCTATGCAAATATTTGAAGAATATCAAATTAGATGAATTATATAAGTTTTAGTAATTAAGTTGTATTTGTAAGAACTTATTGTATACGACTTTATAATTTATAATTTATAATTTATTAATGCCAGTTGATGAATGGCTTATGCCAAAAGGATTTATTTTGCGCGTGTGTGTGATTTGAAAGTGACTTCTGCTATCTCTTTCCTTGTACCTGCAGTTAGGGGTGTGCAAAAATAACTGAAAACTGAAAAACCGAACTGAATCGAACCGAACCAGTCGGTTCGATTTTCATAATAAAATATTAATTCGGTTTAAACCGAATTGAACCGAAATAAGTTAGGTTTTCAGAGTAAAAAAATATATTAAATTGAACCGAACCAAATTCTTTGTATATTTAAAATTATATATATATATTTTTATAGGTCGGTTTGATTGGTTTAGTACTAATATTTTAAATTTTATTAATAATTTTAGTTTCTAAATATATAAAACTCGTAATAAAATTATTTACTACCCAAAAAAAATTATAACAAAACGCATTTAAATATATTTTAGAGAATCGGTTCATTTGATTTTTTTAAAAAATTAATAAATAAAATAAATATAAAAAATTAAAATTAATATATCTTATTAGAATATTGTAAAATTACATAAATAAAATAATTTTAAAAATAAAAAGTTAAAAGAAAATAAAAAAAGAAAAAATAACCGAACTGAACCGAAAAAGTTCGGTTCGGTTCAATTCGGTTTTAAAAATTTTTTTACATGGAACCGATATAGGTTCGGTTCAATTCGGTTTTAGGCATTTTAAAACCGAACCGATATAAATTTAGTTTCGAATCCAAGTATGATTAAATAGTGATCCAAACAATGAATTTGAAATTTGAAATTTCAAATCTTTTATCATATCTAAATAAGAGAGTTTAAAGTGAATGAATTTAAAATCTAGGATTTGAAATCCAAATTCTTGCATCCAAACGCACCCTATATGTATTTGATCTCATTTAGTTGGTATTGTAACTCTTATTTTCAGCTATTGTTGCATTTGATATACAGCTCTTTGTTCCTCTTCAGTTGTAATCTTCAATCTCTTCCATTACGTCCTGCTTCTAAGTCCAAGCATCCGGGCTCTTCTTCCACTTGATATATTAGCTAACAAAAGCATAATTCTCACAAGAAAGAGAGTTGCCAAAAAGGTTAAAGAATTCTGAAGTAGCTATATTTACTGATATTTTTGATACTGTTGCATATCTTTCACCAGGAGTAGTGATCTTGTTAAAATCCTTGCTTAGCTTTTGATGTAATATTACTACTTGAGAAGAATCTATCCCAGAACTTTGATTTCCAACTTTTTACAGATACTTTATAGAATAAGCTAATCTAATATGTGTTCTCAGAACCTTCTCATCAGAAAAAAAAGGAAAAAATTGATTATAAGTTCACATTTACTATACTAAAAAATTGGTTCATTTACACATAATAGGTGGGCGTGCCGGAGTGGTTATCGGGCATGACTAGAAATCATGTGGGCTCTGCCCGCGCAGGTTCGAATCCTGCCGCTCACGTTTTTTTTTTAAAAAAAAAATTCTTTCCTTTCCCGTTTTTTTTTTTTTAAAAAAAACAATAATTCCAAAGCTGTTCTGTGAAATATCTAATCTAACTTACTAAACCAAAATTCCCAATACACAGTCATGTTTAAAATGAGCTAAAACTAACAAGAATTTGACTAAAAGTGAGCCGTCAAGCCAATCAAGAATTTGAGTTAATTATTTTTTTAAAGTTAATGATTGCACTTTGCAACCCTTTATCAAACTACATCAATAATTGTACTTTTTTTTTTAGCATATCAATAATTGTACTTACTGTTCTTAAAAGTGGAATTTTGTTACAGTTTTAAAACCCCCACTTCTTGCATTATCTTAAACAAAAACAAATATCAAGTTTGAACATTATTCCCTTGGAATAAGTTAATGATAACTTATTTTAACTATGCAAAAGCACCCCCTTTTTTTTTTCTTTCTTTTGAAAAAAGGCTTCCATATTCAAGATATAATCTCATTTATAAACATGTGATTACAACTCTTCTTTGAACATTAAAAAAATTCATTTTTTTTTGAAATAATAGGAAAAGTGAAGGAAGGATGGAAGGAAGAAAGAAAAGAAAGTAAATATATATTGGTTTTATCGTAGGGATGCAATAAAGTCGAGCTTAATCGAAATAATGTAATATATGAACTTGGCTCAATTCTAAAATTTAAAATTAGAAACTTTAATGTTTGACCTCTACCAATTTAATAATTTTTATATTTAAATTTGACTCTATTCAATTCAATTAAATCATACAATATGATAAAATGATAAAATATATATAATTTGGAATATCTAAGTTCAATTCAAGTTCAAACTTGATTCGATTCATTATCATATTATATAATTATATTAAAATAAAAAATAAAATAACAAATATGTACAAGTTAGATTAAAATTTGTGAATATATATAGCCATATATTATAGAATTCAAACTCAAATTTTTGGTAAATCCGAGTAGTTGTCGTCTTAGGTTTAATAATAATAAATTTTATAATAGGGAGGCATTTTTTTTTAATGGAAGTAGAATAGTAAGAGTTTTTTTTTTTTTTTTTTTAGCATCTTGTTGGAGTAGTTAATTCCCAACATCACAAGGAAGAAACCAAGGAATATGAGAGTTTGATCATTGGTCTTCACAATGGATATCCAAACTTTTTATTACTTGAGCTACTCATGGGACATATAGTAAGAGTAAACTTTGACATAATTGAAGGAAATGAATCAATCAACCATCCACGTCCAAAAAGGATGTATCGAGTGGAAAAACAAAACCTTATCTAGTTATCTTGTTGTCATAAAAAAGAAACAAAAATCAGAGGTTTCTTGAAATCTCTGAATCCCTCCCTTTCATAGTAATTTTTGAACAAGACAATCAAATCCCACAAAGAAAATAACCATTTTTTTTTTTTTGAACTTGATATAAAGTGACCATTGGTTAATATAGAATGAGTGGGGGTAGGTTTTTGTTTATGCGACTCTACAAGCAAAGGGAGGCTGGTATTATCCATTACGGGACACGTGTCACTCAGTAACAACTCCACTAAGGATGCCAAGTGGACCCCACGTGCAACTTATCCATTTATGTTTTCATGGAAGGAAGATTATGATGCTGATGATGATGATCATGGTGTGAATTTGCAGAGAAAATTCCCACATAACAAAAGTTAAAAAAGAAAGAGAACTTCATATAATAAAATGTTTTTAAACATTTCTCCTTGATGACGGGCACTTGTGTGCGGTCTAGTGTAGGATTTTGGTGCTCTCTATGTGTATATATATGCGTGAACTTGATGCTTTCATGAGATAGTTCGAGATTTCACCTGTCTTCTTTCTGTTTTTGTTCTCTCTGTTTTTTTTTCCTCAGCTGTAAGTGCTTCTTGGAAGCTAGTTGTTGGTGGAACTAGTAATGGAGTTTAAGACACAAGGGTCTTCTTCTTCTTCTTCCTCTTCTTCTTCTTCTATATCATCGTCATCATCATTTACGGCTGATCTTTTTGGCACCAAGGAGTCACCTCCATCTTCTTCTACTGGGATTTTTGCTTCCATTTTTCCACCTCCATCTAAGGTATATATGCATATATATATATATATCACTGGCTTACTTTGTTATCTTGTATTTTATCCGAGTTTTTTCACTTACCATAAGTTTGTCTAGATTGGTTTTTTTGGGAAGCCTGTGGACTCAGCATCATCATACTAATTCTATTACTGGCAAGGAAGTGAAAAAATGAGGGAAAGAAGATTTATTATTTTATAATATTCTAATTTGGAAGTTTCCTTTGAAGTGCTTAACTAGATATGCATAGTTAGATTTTATGGTTTCTTAATGTAACTTTTAAGTGCTTTTTGGCAGATAAAAATACCAGTTGCTGATCTCAACTAAAAGGGTTAGTGCCATAGATTGAATCTTCTTGATTTAGCAACATCTTGACTTTGTTTTTGGTTGCTCAGGTTTCAGGGAAGAGATCTTCATTCTCCGAGGTGATAGGATCTTGGCAAAAGCAGCCCTCTTCAAATCAAGGGTGGAACATCAAACAAGGTGCTCCAGGTTTGTGATAAAAAAAATTCAAGAAAAACCCAGAAATTTATGTGTGTGCATTCAAATCTATTGCATTCTTTTCAATTGGTTCATCACTTGCTTCTTAAGAAAATAGCTTCATACCACATGTTATGTTTTGCTTTTACTGTGAATATAGCCATGAGTAGCGAGGCTGCTGCAAGCTACAACATGCTTAACATGGACAGGAATCATCCCAATTTCATGGAAGAAAGGGGAGAGCCGTGTCATCTGAGTTCATCACTTTACTACGGCGGGCAAGACAATTATTCTCAGAACCCAGATACCAGAAATTCAGGATCATATCCTCTAGTAAGTCTTGAGCCGTATTTTCGATATACTAAAGAATGAGGTTATGCATCAAGTTATTGTACTGATATGCTTTGATCAATGAATTAGCTCAAGAAAGATGGGGGAGAAGATGATCCTAATGGAAACAATTCAAATGGTGCTTCTAGAGGAAATTGGTGGCAAGGTAACAAGAAGATATAAGATATAAGTAAGCTCCTGTTCTTGATCTATAATATTAGCTCCAAGTTTCTGATGTTGCTTTTCTGCAGGTTCGCTTTATTATTAGGACCTTGCCTTCCCTTGGCGTCTGAATTCTTCATCTATTTTTTAAGGTGCAGAATATCACTGTCTTTTAATTTTTATTCCTCCAATTGTTTTCCCTGTAATTTCAGCTAATTAGCAAGAACATGCCATCATGTTTTCATTTGTATACTAAACATATCCACATGTCAGAATGCAATTTATGCTTCCGAATGCAGTTTATATGTCAGAATGCAATTTATATACACTGCAGTGTGCACAGAATTAGGTGATAAAAATTGCTGCAGTAACAAAAATATACATTTCGAAGTTGATAATTAACAGAATAAAATACCTACCACACACTATCTATTTCAGTGCCTGAAAGTGTTTACTTTCTAGCACCTTCTTAAGCCACTTGTAGGAAGAGGGGCAGCTAGTAGACATTATCCTAGCTAGTGGTGGAAACTGTTCGACTAGTAGAAACAGTAAGAATATTGTTTCATAATAGATCAAGTGATGCAACCAAATATGCGCATTCGGATAAAGTATGAAAAGCGATTGTTTAGTGTTCACTAAAGATCAGTCCACTTCACATGATTAATAAAATATCTTTTGAGAGTGATTTATCTAATTTGCCTTTTCGTTTGTTTCCTGATGCTTTGTTCTGCAGGAATTCATGAAGCCTGAATGAATTTAACAGAAGACAAGCAAAATAAATAAGCAGCCGACACGGATTGAACTTGTCAGCAAGTTGTAATGTTTTTTTTATCAATAAAAGCTTCCATTTTGACTTTATTTTGATATAAGTTTAGCCTCAGTGAGAGACATTTTTCAGACAATTTTCAAACACTGGTACACGTTTCTGCTCTTTAGCATGATTATTTATCTATGACTTGGAATATTGTTCTGATGCTATTTCAAGCATGTAAGAAATAAAAGTGAATACATAGCTTGAGTTTCTGTTGTATATGTAACATTTTCAAGGTTCAATTGCTAAATTTATGCATATTCGGCATGATCCAAAAATAAAAGTTCATAGCTACATCCTGATAGGTATTTTATTTTAACCTTTAACGCGCAAACTATCAGATAGTGAAAAATTTTCTAGGAAAGCATACAATTCCATAAACCTATGTTACATTTGTTTCAGGGTCTCATGACTGCAAATGCAGCTTCATCTCTCTATTTTTTTTGGGATAAATTTATCTACAGAAGTAGCTGCTAAAGCATGAGTACCTTGGTTGAAGCCACTAATGTTTAACTGTGTCCAATCTTGAGGCAAATCGTAGCCTGTAAATCTACAAGTTCAAAAATAGAACAGTAAGAGTACTATAAAAAGTAAGAAGATTCAACTACCAGCAAAAAACTAGAACACATTTACCTATCATTGAGCTGACGAGAAATATGAGTATTTAACCAAACCCTTCACCTGGCTTTTCTGCAGCTTCAACCTGATCACTCCAGACAGTACTGACCGAAGCATTTGTACATAAATTACAGAATCAAATTAAAGATGCTGCTAATTTTATTGAATGGAGTTTAGTACTGACAGTAATCTTCCTCTGATATACAAAGGAAAAGCCTCTCAAAAGCAGCTGCCATTTTGGTAGCAGTGAACAACTGCAACCCTGTCTGCCTTGCAGTCTGGCCTTTCTTTTCTAAAACTCCTCTGCCATCTTGCAGAACTCTATAGAGAGCATTCTTCAATGCATACACTGTTGGCGAAAAGACATATCCCATTTCTTCACTAACAATCACAGATCCTGTGATGCTGGCAACCCTTGTTGCCATCACAGCCTTACCACTCAGCATTGCTTCTAACAAAGTATGATCTAATCCCTGCGCCCGAAGAGTTGGGTTCACAAAAATGTCTATTGCATTGTAGAACCTTGCCAATTGAGCTTGTTCCAGTGGCCCCAAAACAAGAGCATTAGCCCCAAGATCTCTATATCTAGGACCCCAAGGACCATCACCAGCAACCAGAACAACAGTATTCTCACGAAATGTATCATTTTCTGCAAGCATTTGCTTCAATGCTTCAAACATTAAAGGGTGACCTTTATCTTTAACCAACCTCCCTGCCATTCCTAATACTAATGCTCTGCTCTTTTCGACACCGAACTTCTGCTTAAATTCCATACCCTTATCAGCATCTGGCTTGAAGATCTCCTCATCCACACCGTTCAGAATAACATGAACTCGTTCTTCTGGGATCATATAAATTCTTTTCAGGACATCTCCAGCATGATCACTAGTAGCAACATGGTGAGCATAACAAGGAAAAAATTTCACCTCTTCAACAACCTTGTTAATTCTTTCAGTCAATGCATATGACGACTGTTCTTCAGGATTTCGTAAAATTTCCTGAATAATGTCAGTGTGAATGGTTTCATATGCAATTCCATGCCAAGTAACAGCTAAGTTGCTCAGGTTCCGCGACCGACCATGCCACAGGCCAACACTTTCAGTGTGCACTACATCAAAAGGTTTTCCAGTTGAATTTTGAGTCTGAAACAGCTTCCAGACTAAAGCCTGGTCAAGATAACCAGCAGCTGTTGGTTTTGAAATGTGAAAATGCAAATTGCTCATTGGGTACCTTGGGAAGGACGAGTTGGGATGTGAAGTGGTGAAAACATGAAGCTCATGCCCTCTTTTAGCAAGAGCAAGATGAAGGGTCAAGGCATGCCTTTCGAGCCCTCCAGCACGAGATCTGTCAGGCCATTTCTTTACAAAAAGTGCAATTTTAATGAGTCTTGGAGGTGGGTTTGTGGGGAAAGAAAGATGATTCCATGCAGAATGGAACGATAGGAGATTGATAGGTTGGTTTTGATTCTGTAATATAATTTTGCTTCTTGAATAGCATGGAGCATAATATTGAAACCAAAATAGAAACGAAATGAATGAAACTGCAGATAAGACTGCAATGATGAAGCAAAAATAGCGAAAACTCAAGACAGGACCATGATCCTTAGCCATCAAATGACCAACTATGAGATCAAATCCTTCTTACAAGAGTTCACTAAGAAAAAAAAATCAGCAACCTCAACATAGATAGATTCAAGTACCAATACAAAAATCAGTTCAAATCCAATGATGAACTGCATAAGATGGATTCTTTGAGTGCCGTAAGGGCAGTCAGTTCCAGTTCTTGAATTTGAAGGTAGATACACATGGTTGTGTTGTAGAAGTGCAGGAGAAGCAAATACAAAAAGACAAAAAAAATTCTGAAGTTAGTGAATTTTTTATGAAGAGCTTCAGAATAAAAACGGGAATTGTGGTTAAGCAATTGCATCAACCATTGACTTATAGATTAAATTATGCTGCTTTGATATCTGCACCTCTTATTATATATTGTGTCTAACCAACTCCCCAGATCATTGAAAATATTATATAGGAGACAAAAGCAACCATTTCAAATAAAATACTGCAAATTCCATCAAAATGAAGCACCTATACCACTACATCACATATTAAAAAAATCAGGATTGTTACAAATTAGATGCTTCAAGTTCATCATAGAAAACATTAAATTTCCTCATTTTTAATCATCTAAAAGACCTTATTGAAGCATGAATTTAGCATATCTTGCTCAACTTGTATTCACTTTATTTTTCTTTTCCAAAATGCCATATATTATGATATTTTCATCAATTTATGAACTTAATTCAAAGAAGTCCTAATGTATAAAGGAATAAAGCATAAGAAAAACATAGATTAGTAGAGCCAAAGGGACTAATGTAACCAAAGGACCAATAGCGGCAAAAGTATAAAAACTTCCACAAGCCAAAGTCCCCAACTTTATCTGAACCAAATCGACCAAAGCCATCATCAAAAACCCACAACCAAAAACCGAACCAAACCCACAAATTAATGTTCCAACTCTCAACGCCACCATGTTAACATGCACTAGAGATGCACTTCCCACCTCAGCCTCAGTAACAACAAAATCATCATCTTTATCAACAATTTTGATGGCTTGTTTAAGAGCTAAGGCAATGAGACTAGAGAAGAGAAAAGAGCTAAAAGAATACACATGGAATGCGATCAAATCCTCAGCAATGGCAGAGCTGGCAGCGCAGGAAGGATCGATGACAAGGGTGGTGGCAGGGTCGGGAGCAGGGTACCATGCAAGACCAAGAAACAGAGCTAGAGTGAACAAAGAGTTGACATTGACAATTCCATCTAATGCCATTATATGAATTTTTGTAGAGATCACTATATTTTTGCGTGACAACTGTGGAAGCATAGTGGTGGTGGTGGCGGCGGCGGCGGCGAAGGCTGCAGTGGTGGTGGTGAAGGAGAAAGATGAAACGGAGAAAACAGGGGAAATAGAGGAAGTAGAGAAAACAGAGGAACCATTATTTGTGTTTTTGGTAATAATGGCAAGGAACAAAGAGAAAGAGGTAGGAGAAGTTTAGGAAAGTATTAGAATGGCGTGTCTTTGCCGCCAAGGGAAAGGGAAATGTTTGCATTGCTAACCATAAAACATGTGATTGTGAAGCTAAAGTTGTTTGAGTGAAGAAATCGGAAAAAGGGAAAAAAAAAAAAACAAAGTATATAATTGCAGAAATATGGTTGGATTTGGCCTTGAACTTTTTAAAAAGGTTCAAATTACCTTTTTTTTTTTTTTTTTTTTTACTTTTTTAGTCAATTTATCCCTTAAACTTTGCAATAAAAGTCAAATTGACCCTAAAAATTTCATTTACACCCCCCGTTATTTGATATGTAAGCAAATATCATAATAAAAATTATAAAAAGACCCCTACTAGTTTTACTAATTTAATTAGTCAACAAATTAGTCCATATATTTTTTAATATATTTAATGAAAAATTAAAATTTTATTTTTTTAAAATCATATTTAAGACCTAAATTTATTTTAATATATTATATTACTAGATAATTTATTTATTTGCTAATAATATTTTAATAATTTTGAAATATTAAAATTTATTTTATTTATTTATAATATTAATTTGTATATTAATACATATAATATCAAAATATTTAATATTATTGATAAAGCTAAATATTCCTATATATTTTTATAATAAATTCCCATTCTTGTGCTTAATTGGTAAAATAAATATTTGATTTAATTCCTATTTGATCTTTTGGTAGGAAATCATGCTAATATGGAAAAAGGAACCAAAATTGGAATTTTAAAGTCAAGAATTGAAGCATAAAGTTAAAGTGTAGTCTGGGCTATATTTTCAATAGGAAATCGAACTTAGGCGTGCCCACGGACACTTGCACAGAAATTGTGCAATGCATATTTTTTAGGGGATGCTGTTTTTAAAAATTATTTCAGCTGATTATTCTATCCTATTTTGGCAGCAAATTCGACCTCTGAAAAGTTCCTAGTCTAGTTGATTATCTTTTAGGTTATGATCTTTATAAAAATAGAGGTTTTTATGTAGAGAATTATCATTAAATCACTCAACATTATATTTTTAATTTTGGGTCTTTGTAAGCCATGAGTGGCTGAATTTTCTTTTTCTAGTCAAGGATATCAAGGTATGATTCATGAATAAATTGTGAGAATTCGTTTTCATTGTTTTCTCTTCTCAAATATCTGAATATTTTCTATGCTTAATGTTATTTTGTTAAATTAAGATTATAGACGTCTGATTTTGATTGAATGAATATTGCTAGTTAAATCTGTAAATCCGTAATTGTTTATTTGATTTAGCAAAGTGGCAAATCTACCTATTTATTGAATTGAATCCTTAAGGTTAGTGTGGGTGAATTTATTTGGTCCAATTTAAATAATCGAGCTTGTGTATTATTGATTGGAATTGGTGGCTTTTCTAATTCTTAATGCTATTTCTCAATTAAATCCTAAGAGCTTGTTTAGTGGTTATTGAGAAATAAGATTTATTAGATGATCTTATCTCTTTTAAATTATTAATAAGGAAGAGCAGAATACTAGAGCTTGTTAGTATTCATAACCAATTTATTTGAAGAAGTAGAAATTTATCTATTTGTATTCGATGATCAATTTGAATGAATAATAACCAAGATATTCCTTGACTATAAGTTTTTAATATTTGATTTACTCTTTTTAATTTTCTGCCTTATGATTTATTTGTTTTAATTTTATTTTATTTTTCCATAAACAAAAGTCCCCCTTTTATTTCTTATTTTCAAAAGCAAATTTCAGATTTAATAATCTGATCAATCTCTTGGGAAATCACTCTACTCAACCCTTGCTACAAATATTTATTTTTAGAGTAGAATTTTATTTTTGTTGGATTCGATACCCACCATGTAAAAATAATTTCATATAAAAAATATTATGACCATAATTACACTTAAGCCTCATGTTCCCTATTCAAAAAAATATTATGAGTAAAATTTTATAAACAAAATTTTAAATATTTTTAATATTAATGCTCTCTTGTTTGAGTAATTATATACTAGCTTTTTAATAATTTTTAATTTTATTATTTCAATCTATTTTAAAAAATTATCTTTACTATTTTTAATTATGATTATAATTAATTATTCAAATAATAAAAATTAATTAAATTAATTATAAGCATTTTTATTAGACTTTATTGTGCTATTTATTAGTTTATATTAGTTGAAATAAAAGTTCATCTGTGGATTAAAAAACTTCTTTACTACTTTAAATTATGATTATAATTAATTAGTTAAATTAATTTTAATTATTTTCTTAATAAAATTTGTCACTGCAAATAAATGTTTTAGTATTTTTGACATGTTTAACGTTATCTTTTCTATTTTTATTTTTGCTTACTATACGTCACTTTTTTAGTGTTTTT
>CATIWO010282991.1:0-29800 GCA_949673435.1 Macaranga tanarius | reverse complement strand
TGGCCAATAAAAAAGATCTTCAATATCGGGTAAATCGGCTGAAAAAATCAAAGAAGTTTGTTGCTGAATCACCTATGAGTAAGTGTAGAATCACATGCTTATAACCATCAATGGAAAAAACAACATAACTCAACACAATAGAAAAACTTTAAGAAAACTCAATTTATTGATAATAAAGATAGAAAAAAGCACTACAAAATGAAGAAAACAGGTGCAAACATACTACTTACAATTTATGTGGTTAGTGTTTTGGAATGAGAATCGGATTTTGAATGGGAATGAGATAGAATGAGAAAGAAAATGAAAATTTGAAAAAAATGTTTCGTTTATTATAAAATGGGAATAAGAAATGATATTATTTGTTAATTAAAATATATTTATAATTATTTTTTATATGTAAAATAATATAATATTATAATTTATATATATTAAATTTAATATTATAACTATCTGTTATAAAAATATTAAAATTATTACTTGTTTACTAAAATATTATATATTTTTTTTAAAAAATTATTAAAAATTGTTTATTTTAAATAAATATTTTTTATTTAGACATTTTAATAATAATTATTTGTATTAATTTATATATTTTATTTATAAATTTTAAATAATATATATCAATATTTAAATATTTGACTAATTTATATTTAATTTAACTTGATTACCAATAAATCAAAATTAATTCTTTAAAAATATCCCATTTTTAGGTAATCAATTTCTATACCTATACTAAATTTCACCAAACGTTATCCATGGAAACCATTCATTTCCATTTCAATTCACACCCTTAATTTTTTTTAACTGAAAGATCCATTAATTAATATATTTGAATTATTTTATTTTATTAATGTATTAAAATAATAAAATAAAATAAATATAAAGATGAATTGCACATTTTCAACATTAGTTATATATAGAACTGAGAAATAAAAATTAAAATGTAAATCTCTAGAAATAATTAAATATGTAGTTTTCACGCCGGCCCCAGCAGCATTGATCTTATCATGGTGTGCTGTGCAGGCAGGAGAGAATTATTGTTAAGAAAAGAAAAAGAAGAGAGGCAGGTGGTGATCACGTGACACAAAATCCAGTCCCAACCATATCTTCCAAGAAAGAAACCAAACAGTGATTTTTGATTTTTTGTATGTCGACTGGACGCGGCTGCTCCTTTATTCACAGCTGAAAGAACCACGAATTGAATTGAATTGAAGAACGGTAACTGCTGCTTTGATTTCGATGATGGAGCAGCAGCAGCAGGAGGTGGTGGTGCTGGAGGAGGAGACGGCGGCGGCGGTGGATGATAAAATATTAGAGACGATCAAGATATGCCAACAGAGGCAAGAAGCTCCGTTAGTTATGGCAATGGAGGTGGCTAAATGCTTAGTATCTTTAGGTATTAGTAAACTACCTAGCTTTGAGTTAGGGCAAGTTCTCGTTTCATATCTTTGCTTCCAGAATAATCATCCTTCGCTATGGAAGTTTCTTCAGCAAGCCCTCGCTTCTCGTCTCGTCTCGTCTCTTCATCTCCTCTCTCTCCTCTCTTCAAGGTTAATTTCTATAAACATTACTATTGCTGCAGCTACTGCTTCTCTATTTTGTTCTTATTTTGCAATTTAATTGTTTTTGATGAGTGTTTTTGTTTGATGTTTTGTTCTGTAGAGTAATTCCTAATCGCCGCTCGCAGCCTGAGGCTTATAGACTATTCCTCGAGTTACTTAGTCGATTCTCATTGTCGGTTGATTCAATTGGTGATGAAGCTTGTAAACAGAAGTATGTTTCTTTTTTTAGTTTGATTTTGTTATTGTTTTTTTCTTTATGTGTATACTTGAGATTTAGAGTAAAGAGAAGTGTTTTATTTGGGAATTCTGATGTGATTATTACTTGACAATAATAGTGAATTATGGAATTTTCTTAAGAATTCTATTTGGAATTCAATTCTTTCGGCCTAAAGCAAACAATTCATTTTCAAATAACAGAAACCATGCCAGCTTTGATATGATTTTGCAAGAATTTAATAAGTGTAACTCTTACATTATGATTTTTTCCAAACAAGGCCCAACAGTTTTCCTTTGGAGATCATTATAGTAGGCAGACCCTTCCCTCTTTTTGGTGTACTTGTTATGAGTGATGACTAATATGACTGTCAATTTACTGGACAAGATTTAAAGTTTAAAGCACCATTTTCTTGAGTCAGATAAAAAAAAAAAAATCCATTTTGCATTTACAAATGCCTCAATCATGTGTTAGTGAAGAATTTTAAAGTCTCTATTAAGATTACTTTTTTGGGAGCCAATTTGGGGCTGTCTCAGGCAAATGAAATAGTATATTTAGAGAACATTGGCTAGTTGAATGTCCAATCTGCACTCAATGATGATTTGATTTTATAGGCATTAACTAATGATACCAGGCCATGCATGCATGCACACATGCATTTACAAATACCTTTATATATATATATATATATATATAAATTTTTGCTTCTCATGTGATTGGTCTGATTTATGAGACACTGGCAAAATTCTAGCTGAGGGTTATTTATCTTTCTTTTATAATCTTGCCCTAATAAGCACCTTGGAATTCATGCTTTTCTGTTTTGTAGGATAATAAAGTCTGTTGATGTTGCTCTAAAGCTATCTCAAACTTATGGAATTCAGGGTCTGGAGCTTGGGCATGTTCTGGTGCTGTTCTTTTTTAGCATTGTTGTTGGCTTGATTGACAGCACATTCAGCGACTGGGGGTTACTAATGAAGTCCCCAAATGTACCAAGTGGTCCATTTGGAAATGATGATAACCAGGATATGGATGTTGATGCCAGAGGGAATTATAATGTTGGAAGATATGAGCGTCGTGAAATCTTAAGGAAATCTAATCCTATCTTTGCCATAGAGGTGCTGGTAAAATTAACAGAAAGTAGAAAATCCGTGATTCTACTCCGTACTATTCACTTAAACATGTATGTATCATTATTCTCAAGTTAATTTGTCTTATAATTTTGCCTCTGCTTGATTTGTTTCTTGTATCTCATGAGAGTTTGACTAGTAGTGTTGCTTCGCTTCTGTTGAGTCTGGTTTCCTAGTGTTCAATATGTTGCATATGCGATTATATTTATGAATGTATATGGATGTGCGTGATCCTTCATCTGTATTTTGTAAAATTTATGACCTTTAAATTTGAACAACTAAGCACCATTTGTCTTTATGGGGTGGAAGAGGACATCCACTGCGCATAAGGTTGTAAGGCATGTGATAAACTCTTGCTATTATTTTCCAATTCGTGCATTTGTTTACGTGATTTACAATAGTTCTGTTCTTATAATCTTGGTGTCCCAATAGACATAATTCCAAAAACTGCCAAGTATATTTCTGAGTTAACAAGTTCGTCTTCACATTCCCTTTATGTTTTATAGATAGGTAACGACCAATTAGTGTTCAGATCAACATTTTGGAAACAACTGAAATGAGAAGCTGAATTTTTTCTCTTATTTACTTGGTTACCTGTCAGTAGTAGGACAGAGAAGAAATCTGTATCAAACAAAGGCTCAATATGTTATGTGAAGAAATTTTCCAATGCTTAGGGTACCTAGGAAAACTGGTAAAGGAAAATTATCATCTGTTATCTTGGCATATTTTCCTTAGAATTTTCGGCAAATTTTTTTTAAAAAAGGGTCCAAATTTGGGTAAAGTATCATCTTACTTAAGTTGGTCACATGTAACAAAAGCGTGTATCTAGAGAAAATACTTGTGTTGGGGTAATTGCTGTATTACACTCTTTTGAATTATTATTTTTAATTTTGTGTAGGCCTGAAATATTCAATGGCCTACTACAAAGGCTTTTGTTCTTTAAAGCCAATAAATTAGCATCATCCATGGAATCTGCGAACCATCTTTTGGAAAGGTTGTTGACCAATATCCAGAGAGTTTGTGATTTTGAATACCAGCTAAACCGGCGCCAGATCATTCAAATGCTTATTGATACAAAACCATGCAAACCTATGGCTGATTGCGATTTAGAGTCTGGAAAATCTGCTCGTTGGGTTTCCTTTGATATTTACATGGAGAATATAATGGACGGGAAGCAGCTTCAAATTAGATCATCCATTGCTATAATTAGAGGTAATTGTTTTAAAGGGCTATCTTTATTTCTGTTCGCGCAGATAAACACAAGATTTATTTTATTTGTTTATGCATATATTTACGTAAACTTTTCTTATCTTGAAGTTTGCATGTTATATTTGCAGAAACAATTAAGACACTTCGAGTGCTTAACCGTGCAAGCTGGCAGGAAACTTTCTTAGCACTCTGGCTTTCAGCCCTTCGGCTTGTGCAACGGGTTGAGATGATCTCATGTCAACATTTCTTGCTTGGAGAACATATATCTAATTATATAAAGAATACTTATTCTCTTCTTCATGGCTTTTTCTTTTCAGGAACGTGATCCTGTGGAAGGCCCTATTCCACGTCTTGAGTCTCGTCTTTGTGTCCTTTTGACTATTGTTCCCTTGGCAATTGCCAATATTTTGGAGGATGAGCCCAAGTTTTGTTCTTCTTCTCTTCAGGGAGCTGGAACGTCTGGGTATGTGGAGACTAGGTTTCAAAGTCAAATGGAGGGGAATGGTCAAAGTTCAAGGAAACATGGACTTATTTTATCTCTTCAGGTCCTTGGAGACTTCTCTGGTCTCTTATGCCCTCCTGCATCTGTTGTAGGTGCAGCAAATGTTGCAGCTGTGAAGGCAGCAAGTTTCATTTCTAATTCCAAGAATGCAAATAATGGTTTAGGTGTTAGTAATCATATTGATCATTCTATCAATGCAGGTAACTTGGGATGGCATAGTTAATTTCTTAGTCTTTTAATTCTTCGTTATACAAATCAATGCTAGGTAGATGAAGTACCTATTTTCCTTTTCTACGTACGAATGTTTTACATGATACATATGCTCTTTGTTTATGCTTTCAGGTGGTAACATGAGACATCTCATAGTAGAAGCTTGCATTGCAAGAAATTTAATTGATGCATCTGCATATTTTTGGCCTGGCTATGTATCTGCTTCAGCTATCTCAATGTCAGATTTACCACCACTTCAGAAATCTCCTTGGTTAACATTTATGGAGGGATCAGTGCTGAATAGTTCTCTTGTAAATTCGCTTCTCACGACTCCTGCTACAAGGTAAACCAAAAAACATCAATTTAACTTTTAACAGCAAAGCTGTTAATTTGATCTTCTTCATTGCTTCTGCTAAAGTTTAGCAGAGATAGAGAAGCTATATCATATTGCATTGAATGGATCAACGGAGGAGAAATCAGCAGCTGCAAAGATTCTATGTGGTGCATCCCTAACCCGTGGATGGAATATTCAGGTAGCACATGCTCTTCATTGATACTGAAATATTTCAATTTGGTTCTTTCTATAGCTTCTTCTACAAGCAGTAGGTGATGGATATTGATGCATTAATTGTTCAAATGTTTTGTAAGTCATGATCGTGATATTTGATTTGCGGAGTGTAAACTAGTCTTTCAAAAAAAGTAATGTCGATTGATTGTGGACTGGGTATGGGACAATGAATACTTGATGTTGTTTTCATAAAGAGTGCATGTTAGGTGGATAAAATTGTCCTAATTCAACTGAAAGTTTTGGATATGCTTAGAATTTGTACAGTTGCTTGACAAATGGAGTAATCATTCTAAATCATGCAAAATAAAAGAAATATGATGATTTTGTTCTACTCTTGGAATGTGTAAAGTGATATTATTTCCTTCATGCTCTCAATGTAGTACAGTGGAAAAGCAAATTTTAATCAGGTACTGTCTAACATATTGATAAATAACTATAAAACTGTGAAACAAAATAAAATGGATATGGGATAAGTATGAACTGTACATTTGGTGGGATGAAGAGAATGGTTAAGGATACTTAAAGTGGTATTCATGTTTATTCAGGATGGTAACTTGTTAAAATCAGCTTGCATTTTGCATCAAGATTTCAAATTGATTGCATAAGAACATCTCAAGTCTCATGTAAATTTGACTTTTCTTTCTTTTCTATTTTTTTACTTGTCGGCTGTTAAAATTTCAGCAAGTCACTACCAAAGCCCACACCCAAGAGAAAGCATCATAGGGTAAAAACCTAAAAGGAAATTTACGAGACTACTTTGTGACTAGATGTCCTCTGTGTAACAAAGTGTTTGGGAAGTTAGTTTATGGTTAAGAAAGGTTCTCGAAATTTTTCCTAGTACAGTAAATCAGAAAGCCAAAAGTTAGAGAAGCAAAGGAAGATCTTGAATTACGTAGCTGAGATGCATTCTATATGTTGCTTGTTGATTTTTCTGTTCTTAACCCTACCTAGTCTGTGAAATAGCTGGAGGAGACTAGCCCTACTCCCTTTACCTAATGTCCATTACAGCTCAATCCCAGTCTAGTTAAAGCAGCTGAATCTTATAATTTTTTTCTAGAGATGATTTTGGGACCTGATAGAACTAGAAGAGTTCGGTTACTTGTTTCTCAGTAAGAATTTCTCTATTGGGCATATTGCTCATCTTTCAGGACAAAAAATTCTTATATCTGGCTGCTGAATGTTTCTTTGTCAGGAACATGTGGTGCGCCATGTGGTCAAGCTTCTTTCTCCTCCTATACCTTCTACACACAGTGGACAAAGGAGTCACTTGGTTGACTACGTGCCTGTGCTCAGTGCTATCCTCTTTGGAGCTTCATCAGTTGATAATGTCCACATACTTTCTTTGCATGGAGTTGTAAGTAAAATAATATGATAGTTCTTTCTGTTATTATGACTATAAGTTGGGTTCGCCTTTGGACACTTGATGATATGGAATATATTTGTTAGTCTTGTGTTTCTTGGATAAAAAAGAAATGTTGTCAAGATACCAAAAAAGAAGATGCGGAACCATTTTTAATTGCATAGTTGACATTATTAGCCAGCTTCCATGCTAGACGATTTTCTGTTACTATGACTATAATTTCAATGTTTAGACACTTGATGATATGTAATACTTTTGTTGGTCTTATGTTTCTTGGATAAAAAAGGAATGTTGTCAAAATACAAAGAAAGGAGACATGAAACCATTTTGAGTTGCATATTTGACATCATTGGCCAGCTTACGTTCTAGATGCTGATTTGTCTTGGGTGACTTTGTCTCACATTTGTTTGAGTTTTTGTTAACAATGTATGAGAACTAACATCAGATGGCTATCTTAAAAGTGCAACTGCTTTGTGGGTTATGTACACTTCATGACACAGCATCAAATTAACACCATGTCACCACATTGACAATTTTTTCAGTTTACATAAAACTTTGATTGTGGAGAAACAAAAATGAAAAATTCGGCACATGGTAAGAAATATTATTACTGACACGTGATCATTTGAGGTTTTTTTTTTTAAAAAAAAAATTTAGTCATATGGAGTACTGCTTGAAGACAAATTTTAAAACATTGGCAGTAATGGTATTGAAATGGAAACAGAGGAAACCTCTAGGAAACAATGGTGCAGAAGAATCTTGTCACGTATTAAGTGTCAAAGCAGTTAACCACAAGATACTTTTCTGAACCTTTCCTGCAATAAGTGCCCAACAATACACCAGCATAGCCCACCAATACTTGAAGCACCGTAGGGTTGTGATTTGTGAACTTTAGATTTGGTTTGCTCCCTAGGAACTCAAAATGAAGTATGTTCACAATCTAGGAGAGCCATTAAGTATATGATTTAAGGCAACAAGCGAAAAATAATGCTAAAGTGATATTGAAGTAAACCTCGTGATATTGAAATTTTTGAAAATTTATCTGCCCATTAAGTGGCAAAATGCTAAACTAAATAGGTGCTTTTCTGAAATTTTCTTGTCTTTATATTGTGATAGTCTCTTTATGTTTCCATCTCTAAGGCATTTGTAAAGCACTGAACTTTTTTGAATTTCTTTGCATAGTGATGAATATATTGTTTCTATTCATTCAGATTCCTGAAGTTGCTGCTTCTTTAATGCCTGTATGCGAGACTTTTGGGTCACTTATGCCCACATCAAGTAATGTGCCTAGTACAAGTGATGAGCCCTCAATTTACATGGTTTTTTCTGCTGCTTTTCTATTTCTTCTCCGTCTATGGAAATTCTATAGACCCGCACTTGAGCAGTGGTTGACGGGAGGAGGAGCCCTTGGAGGTGAGCTTACTTTGGAGTATCTTATAATGTTGCGCAACAGCCGTATTGCACGACAAAATTCTGCTGCTTCTGGTGAAATCAACAGTGATTCAGTTCAGACTGAATCCACATCAGATAAGCCTGTATATATTCACTTTTATCCTAAATTACAAGCTTGGTATTGTCAAAACAAGTCGTGTGTAGCTTCAACACTTTCTGGGCTCTCTAGTGGAAATCCTGTTCATCAGGTTGCTAACAAAATTTTAAACATGATGTACTCAAAAATAACTAAAATTGGAGCCTCGTCAGGGAATTCATCAACTCTATCAGGTAGTAGTTTATGTGGGTCCTCTTCAAGCAGTGGAGAAGATCCTCATCAGAGACCCATGCTTCCTGCATGGGAAGTGTTGGAGGCCATCCCTTATGTTGTTGAGGCGATATTAACAGCTTGCGCGTATGGAAGGCTCTCATCCCGGGACTTGACAACAGGTTAAGTAAAGCCTATGCTTTCTTGTTTGTTGAGGATTAATTGTGTATTTTCATTTCTTCCTTTTATCGTGAATATTTATCCATAAGCAGCTGATGTTTTATTGGAAGTAAAACTGAAGCCTCTCTATGGTGTCTGTTTTTAGTTACTGAGCATAGTACTTAAAAGCTGCCAGATATTTGCAGGCCTGAGAGACCTCATTGACTTTCTTCCTGCATCTATTGGTGGTATCATCAGTTACTTCACTGCAGAAGTAACTCGGGGTACATGGAAGCCAGTTCCAATGAATGGAACAGATTGGCCTAGTCCAGCAGCTGTACTTTCATCTGTTGAGTCTGAAATGAAACAAATTCTTTCTGCCGCAGGAGTTAATTTTCCAAGCTCTTGTTCTGGTAGGTTTCACCAAGTCCTTTTCTTAATCTATGTTCTCTATTACATTTGATAGAACTGCAGTTACAATATTAAGATGCTTATTTTACTTCTCAATGACATGTAACTTCTTGCAGGGCATTCCCCTGTCACGCTTCCACTGCCAATGGCAGCTCTGGTCAGCTTAACTATTACTTTCAAACTCAGCAAGGGTCTGGACTACATTCATGCCGTAGTTGGGCCGGCCTTGGAGACTTGTGCATCAGGTTGCTCTTGGCCCAGTGTTCCAATAATTGGCTCTCTGTGGGTGCAAAAGGTCCGCCGCTGGCATGACTACATCGTTCTGTCATGTTCTCGTTCAGTTTTCAGGCAAAATAAAGAAGCCATTACTCAGCTCCTAAGGAGTTGTTTCTCTTCATTCCTTGGATCAGTTAATATTTCATCATCTTTGTTGAGCAATCAGTGCAGTGTAGGTGGTCTACTGGGAAGTACTATTCCATCTGCTTATGGATCCCTAGCACCAGGGTTTCTTTATCTTTGCTCTTGTCGAATAGTGCAAGATATTTTATATGTAAATGGTGTGATCGTAGGTCTTGTTGCAGAGCATGCTAGGGAATCAGCTGTGAGATGGGCAAACACAAATTCCTCCCGCTTGAAGTCTAGCCTGGCATCACTAAACTTAGCAGCTGCAAAGGCAAGGGAAGCAGCCATACTGGGTGCAAGCCTCTTATGCATTTCAGGAGGGATGAATCTTGTTCAAGAACTTTACTTTGAGACCATGCCGACCTGGTTGCTATCATCCAGGGAAGTGAGACACAGCGAGATGAGTGTTGTATCTTGTACAGTGGAAGGGTATGCAATGGCATACATGATGATCCTGTCAGGATCATTAGTATGGGGGGCTGAAACTAGATCTCCATCGTGGGCATTATCTAGAAGGGCGCATATTGTAGGGTCCCATATGGACTTCTTGGCAGGGGTATTGGAGGGTCACATATCACTTGGTTGTCATCCAGCTACTTGGAAAGCTTATGTCTCTTGTTTAGTCCGTTTAATGGTGAGTTTTACTCCAGCCTGGATACAAGAAGTGAGGCTGGAAACTCTGAAGAAGTTGGCCAGTGGACTGAGAGGATGGCATGAATTTGAATTGGCCATCTCTTTGCTCGAAAGAGGTGGGGTTGCAACCATTGGCCTTGTAGCTGAGCTGGTAAAGGTAGTCGATTGAGTTTTGAACATAAAATATTGATTCCACCATATCTCCATTCCGAATTTTTCTTGGAACGAAATTGGAGCGTACTATGATAAGTTGACAACTTGGTTTCTGCTAGTCTCCATGTTGGAAGCACCTCAATAATGCTTCTTCTACACTATACGTGGAGGGTTGTGAGTTAGCTTCCGAGGGTTGCCGCAGGAGCGAGCCAAATCTTTATTGTGTAAGCAATTTGTGAAATCGATACTGATGGGTTCAGAGGGTGAAAATTTGAACGATTTCTGTGGACTGAAAAGCTTCAGGAAGTTGCAAGAAGTCATTACCTGTCAACCGTTTGTGTTTGGGGGCAAGGCCACGTGCTTTGTTTGGCAAGAACATGATTAGGATAAAGCAGTGGAAAGAAATATTTAATATTCTGCCTATATGGAATGAAAAATTACTAAATGAAACAAGGAAAGTGCAAATGGAAAATAATCAATTTTGAAGTAATTAATTAATCATGACGTTGTAATTATTTTTT
The DNA here is from genome assembly GCA_949673435.1 of Macaranga tanarius. Taxonomy (NCBI): domain Eukaryota; kingdom Viridiplantae; phylum Streptophyta; class Magnoliopsida; order Malpighiales; family Euphorbiaceae; genus Macaranga; species Macaranga tanarius. Next base: position 19,070 of record CATIWO010282991.1, on the reverse strand, counting down.
CTTGTTTGCCAATTTTTTTTAAGTTCTAATTTTATTTTGAATTGCATTATTAGAATGAACATTGCCATAAATTGAATCTCCTTACCGTATAATTTTTTGAGGAATTTATATTGACGGTCTTAAAAATAATTCTGCTCAGTGTTAAGATTTTTTTCTGATTAAATACCAGCTTTTAACATTCTGAATTATAAAAAATAAATCAAAACTCAATGGATTGAATTGCATTTATTAATAATTTTTGAGTGCTTTAATTCATTGTATATGGTTTCTGGAAAAAATCTTTACTGTAATGTTTATAACTTGTATAACCTGTTGCATGTTTTTTTTCCCTCAACATTCTTCAAATAAAACAATTAAATACTTATTACTAACACCATTAATGTTTTCATTAATATAGATTTCATCTATCCCACATTTTACCATAACTTGATCTCACAGCTTTGATAGTTTGATATCGCTCTCCTTTATGAGAGCAGATCTAGCTTTTTAGTTTGGCTTTTTAGTTTTGCTTTGCTTTTTATCTTTGTTTTTTAGTTTGACTTGCTTATCCATGTTTGTTGCTTTAAATGTTCTTCATCATAAATGATCCCAGTTCTTCTAGCAAACTCCGATCTAATGGCAGTAGAGATCAATATCTAAGGAGCACAACTTGAAGATATAGCATCTAGCCTGAATTATCTTAGGCTTTGCGCCTGACAACCATGGGTTTCCAGCCACAGGCTCAGTTTTGTTTTGTGCAGTGGGGTTTCATGCATCATTCTGGCCATGGGCTTCCGGCCACCAGCTACAAAGACAGGATGCCTAGCCTTCCTTGTCAATCACCAGTTTGATTTCCCAGCACTGGTAGAACAATGTTTATTTGTTTGCTGGTTTTTGGGTGGGTGTAGTGTTTGTGTTTGCTGTGTTTGTTTCTTTGTTTTGCAGTTTGTTTTTTAGGGTCTTTTGGTTAGTTAGTTAGTTTGGTTAGCTTCTTAGTTAGTTTTTTCCTAGTGTTAGTTTGTTTTGCAGTTATAAGCTCTTCTTTCATCATTAGTCATTTATCTTACTAAATGTGGTCTCCAATATGGAGATATCTAATATGGTAAGAAGTTGTTTGTTTCTATTGTAAGTCCTCCTTAATGAATGTAATATTTATTCTGACAAAATATATATATATATATAGATTTCATCTAAAATAAACAGACTTATAATATAACAATATTTATTTAGTTTTAGCGGTCACATGTTACGTTATTATTTCTGGAAAATAAAAATAAAAAATTATGAGATTTATTTTTAGTTATTCAACTTGTTTTTAATTTATTCAACTAAAAAAAATAAAAAAAATAAAAAAATAAAAATTTATATCATTAATTTTTTATTTTTATTAAAAGTAGCTTCTACCATTAACATAAATATTAGAAAACAAAATGTTAACTATTTTAGTTTCAAAATATTTAGAATAGAGTTAAAATAAAGTGAACGTTAAAGAGCTTAATTGTATTATTTGTGGGTTTTGGTTTTCAATTGGCAGAAGTGTTTTTGAACATTAACAAATTCAAATTTCAATTTTCAAAATAAATAATATAAAAAGTTACTTTTTTTGTTTTGTATTTTCCTTCTTCAATCTTCTCCCTTCTCCTCCTCTTCCTCTCAAATCTCCTCATCTCTCACCGCACTGACCAAACTCAAAAAAAATAAATAAAAATTACAAAGAGATTATTCAAATTGAACTGTTTTCAGATTCAATTTTGATATCTTTTTGTCAGTGGTTAGGGTTTTGGTCTTTCTTGTTTCAAGTGCTGAGGGTGGGGTTTTTAATTAATCATCGAGAGAGGTGAAGTTAGGGGTTTTGGTAGCAGCGGCGGTGGAGGAGGAGAGGATGGAAGGGAGGAGAATATCGGCGAATCCAAGGCCGTGTTCGGGAAGAAGAATATTAGCGAAGAAAAGGCAAAGGCCAAATGGTTTAATAAACACAGTTAAAAAGCTTCAGCGACGGGAGATTTCTTCTAAAAGAGATCGAGCTTTTACCATGTGTAATGCTCAGGAACGATTTCGCAATATGCGTTTAATGGTCTCTTCTGTTTCTCAGCTCTTTTGTTTTGTCTTATTATGTTCCTGTGTTTAGTTAGTAACTAGGGCAAATAAAGTAGTCAAGTAGATTAATTGTTTTAAGCTGTTGAAATTTGCTTACAATTGTCATAATTGTTCTAGAAATTGATAAGTGTAGTGAATGCATATGGGTTAGTACTTCAAATTTTGGTATTATTTCAAGAAAGATAGTTATAGGTTTTTATTGTATACTTTTTTTTCATGGTGTTTGAAGAAATTTAAAGAATTTAATTCCATTGGTTACGTTTGGAAAGGTAATAGTTGCTAGAATTCAATTCTTTCAACTTAAAGGGAGAAAAAGAAAAGGCATTTTGAAAGGAATGAGATGATGTCAATTTTGCAAGAATTCAGTTGAACAAGGGCTTTTCCACAGCTATAGAATGTTGGGTTTTCTTATTTTTATGTTAGTTTCAGGAAAGATTGTTCTTTTAGTAATTTGTTTTTGGTTTACTTTTAATTAGGAAGAATATGATACTCATGATCCCAAGGGACATTGTTCGATAGTGCTACCCTTTTTAATGAAACGAACAAAAGTTATTGAGATAGTAGCTGCTCGTGACATTGTGTTTGCCCTTGCACATTCGGGTGTTTGTGCGGCTTTCAGTAGAGGTAAACAATAGTGAGATCTATGTTTTTTCTTATCTTTACTTGTACTTGAATTTCTTTTTTCGAGTGAAGGATGATGATTGTACTATTATTTTAAATGCAGAGACAAATCAGAGAATATGTTTTCTAAATGTGAGTCCTGATGAAGTTATTCGAAGCTTATTCTATAATAAGAATAATGATTCCCTCATCACAGTTTCAGTTTATGCTACTGATAACTTCAGCTCGTTGAAGTGTAGATCGACTAGAATTGAGTATGCTAATATCCTCTCTTGTTTTATTATATTTCTTCTCCTTTTGAAGGTTGACCTTATTATTTTATGTATTTAATTGCTTTATTGATGTATCTGCATTTATTGGAACAATTAGGTATATAAAGAGGGGCAAGCCGGAAGCTGGTTTTGCTCTTTTTGAGTCTGAGTCATTGAAGTGGCCGGGGTTTGTAGAGTTTGATGATGTTAATGGAAAGGTTCTTACCTACTCTGCTCAAGACAGGTGCCTTCCCAGCCCACTTACTGTGTGATTGCAAAATGCTCGTTACCAATTCTAACTTTTTTTCTATTCTTTTATATTGATAATCATGATCAGTGTATATAAGGTCTTTGACCTTAAGAACTATACAATGCTCTACTCTATTTCGGATAAAAATGTGCAAGAAATCAAGATCAGGTAGTCTCTCACTCTCTCTCTATCTATCTATTTGTGCATGCATGTTTGGCCTCATTATCATTATAATGGGGCTTTTAATTATTGAACTTATAATTGTAAGTGACCTCTTAGTCTTTAAACATCTCTGAAGAGCATATGCATGGCAGAAAACAATATTCATCATTCTTTTTGGCCTTTTGGATACTATTTCCATGTGGTACCTCTTTTTTGTAATCATATTAAATGAGTTCTGAAATGTGAGTTGTATTTTGGCCCTTGCTCCTTGGTCTGTTGATGCTTCTGTACTCTCTTATTAATCATTGATGTGTTACATGATCTGCAGTCCGGGAATCATGTTGTTGATTTTCAATAGAGCAAGTAGTCATGTTCCTCTTAAGATTTTATCAATAGAAGATGGCACAGTCCTCAAAGCTTTCAACCATCTACTTCATCGAAACAAGAAGGTGGACTTCATTGAACAATTTAATGAAAAGCTTCTTGTCAAGCAGGAAAATGAGAACCTCCAGATTCTTGATGTGAGTTATCTTTGTTATAATAAAATGGTTCTTTTTCAGCATCATTATGGTTTTATGCCAATAATTACATTTTCGTTTATGCAGGTTCGGAATGCTGAGCTAATGGAAGTTAGCAGAACTGAGTTCATGACTCCCTCTGCATTTATCTTTCTCTATGAAAACCAATTGTTCTTAACTTTCAGAAATAGAACGGTTGCTGTCTGGAACTTTCGTGGGGAGCTTGTAACTTCATTCGAGGATCACCTGTTGTGGCACCCTGACTGTAACACAAATAACATATACATTACAAGTGATCAGGATCTTATTATTTCTTACTGTAAAGCTGAATCTGAAGAGCAATGGATGGAAGGAAGTGGTAACTTTTTCTACAACCTTTGTAGTTCACAATTATTGAATGTTTATACAGCTCAGGATTCCGTAATCTTGCTAAATTGAACATTATTATAATAGGTTCAAACTCTCTATTTGATACCTTTATATTGCTTCCTTTGGCTTGTTTGCTAGAGGGCCTACATTTTTCTTAGTTTTTGTCATCTGTAAATGCAGTAGCAAAAACCCAAAGTTTAACTTTAGCAGTTATATCAAAGGAGCCTTGATAGTTTTGAGTGTCATTTCTCAAAGACACAATCATTAGATATAAAAAGGATTTTGCATGAATACAGTTACAGCCTACCTTGATAATTTGGTGGTTGCTAAATTTTTGGATCTTGATAGATATTTTGGTCATGTTCTGATTTTGTGTACTCTGCTGTGTGATATTACCATCTTGGAATATGGATGTCTAATTTTAAGTTGGCTGTTAGGAATTTAACTCATGTTCTGGCAACTGAAGAAAACTTCTGCTTGGGTTGATGCCATCTAAAATTTTATGCTGTTTGAGTTGTTTATTAGTCACTTGGTTACCATGAGATCTAATGGATTTTATCTTTTCAAGTCAGGATTTTGTTTTGTTGTTAAGAAACCAGCTTAGGCTTTATTTTTTACCACTCCCTTTTAGCCAGCAATATTCGTTGATTTGGCCAATGTTTAGATCCAATGCTGCTAAAATAATTAGAGGACAAGTTTGATATTTTAATCGAGTTTAGATGGTGCAAACGCCGTACCAATTACTGATTTTTGGATCAAGAAAAAATTTACTGCCACATTGTTGCATAGAGGAGCAAGATACAAAATATTTCAGTTCCTAACACTTTGCGTTCTTCAATATGCTCATTTTTTACTTTCTTGATGCAGCTGGGTCTATCAACATCAGTAACATCTTGACAGGAAAGTGCTTGGCTAAAATTAATGCTAGCAATGGCAATCCCAAGGGTGTTGTGTGCAGCAGCAGCAGCAGCAGCAGAAGTGGCAGCTCAAAACAAAGTTCCTCTTGTGTAAGAAGTGCAGTTGCAGAGGCTTTGGAAGACATAACTGCTCTTTATTATGATGAAGAGCGAAATGAAATCTACACTGGTAATAGGCATGGGCTGGTTCATGTTTGGTCTAACTAAAGTGAGAACATGCTCTATAAGATGCTACAACTCTGCACCTAGAGGATATTTCATCGTGCCTGCAATGAGATCTCTACTGGTGATAGATATGGTCTGTTTATGTATGGCATATTGAAGGGCAGGCTTCATCATTCTGACCTGAGTGCTATGGTATTGCAATTCGACGGTGTTCTGTTTTGCCTGCCCAACCGCAAAGTGGACATGTTCATAGCACTGTCATGTCGTCAAATGGGAGTGACTTGTAGCATTAGATATTCTTAATTCGTCATGTAGCAATCTGTAGATTTACATTTGGGATTCCATGGGCTATTTGTTTGGGATGCAAGAGAAGGGGTTAAATTTGTTGACGCCTGAGGACTTTTGAGATATGCTTTATGTAACATTAGTCTTTATTCTTTTTTGTCTTCCAAGTAACAAGATGTTTGCTTGTTAACTATTTCTCTCAGCCACTACTGAGAAATGCTTTAAAAACAGTGCTATCCAGAATCGAATGTGCAATTGCTTTCTCCTTACATTCCTGTGAAGAGTTCTGTAGGGAAATGTTGAAGCACAGGTATCTTATAATCACTAAAAGTTGACAATGATCTATATCAACCTATGTAAGGCATTACAAATCCATATACCAAATACCACCTATATTATAAATATGTAATGGTTTTAAGAGCCAATTATTTGATTCAAAGGTGCAATCAGTTGCACAGAGAAGGTATTATATACATAGCTTTCTGATACTCTCAGTTACATGAATTAACCTAGATGGTGTTTGTGTCATTGGAAGCTGGATATTGTACAGGCGAAAATAAGCGCAGCACTAACTAAATTGACTATGGTAGACAAGAGAGGTGCCTCTTTAATGGTATGAAACTATTCAACCTGTCCTGCCTTTCCTTTCCAGGGCTTCAGGATCTGAAATGAGCAGAGCAAACTTTCATTGACACACATCAGTGCACCGGCATTGTTAAACTCTCCGCAGTAGTTTGGTGCTGAGAATATGGTAACCAACTGCCTGTCTGCAAAAAATTCGTATCCATCCTCAACCACCTGCCAAACATTTTCAATAAGAATAAGTTTTTAGCCATTATTGTTCTGCAATGTACATTATGCATCAAGATACGGGAATTTTGCTCTTGAAGAGCATAAACTGAAGAGACCAAAACCTGATGAGCTCGGCATATGAGATCAAGATCATGTTTCTTCAAGAATTCAGCTACCTTGTCGGCTCCAAAGGTAAAAGAGACACCTCTATCATTTTCGCCCCATCCTCTGATGTCTCTATCAGGATCAGCCCAAAGGAGGTCACATATAAGACCCTGGTCTGGCACATCTGCTGGCCTTTCTATAGCTTTAATCTGATCCAAGCTATCCATTTCTGGTGAAAGTCCACCATGCATGCATAGGATCTTTTCATCCACTACTGCAGCTACTGGTAAACAGTTAAAGCATTCGGTGAACGTTTTCCAGAGACGGACACTAAAGCGGCGCTTGCACTCATCATAAAATCCATATATTCTGTTGATAGAAGCACATTCATGATTCCCTCGGAGGAGGAAGAAGTTGTCCGGATACTTGATCTTGTAGGCAAGGAGAAGGCATATGGTTTCTATACTTTGTTTTCCTCTATCTACATAATCTCCAAGAAACAAATAGTTGGAATCTGGTGGAAATCCACCATACTCAAACAGCCGTAAGAGGTCCGGATATTGGCCGTGTATGTCACCTGCTCAATCAAAATAACACAAATACATAGTAACGAGAAATATTGACGGCAAGCTACAACTTTCAAGCATCAGACCACCCTTTAGATAGCACTATTTTTGGTTGCATTTTAACGACTTATACTCCTCCTAATCAAATTCACATACACTTGCCTAGATTATTGATGTCGAATTAACAAATCAAGCTTCCTAAAACAACTTTATAAACATTAACCTGCAAAACTTTAGATGCATTGGTATTCTCTAGAAGAAACTTTATCCAAGAAACATATCATGTTAATGACCACAGGATATTGCAGGGAAAGATCACAGGTCAACTGGGTTGAATGATGATACAGTATTTCAAAGAAATGCTCCAAATATTTCCGCATAACCAATTATGATACAGTATTTATGAGAAAGAAAATGGAAAACCCACAAATGAAATTACCCTAACAATTTCCTATAGGCCATAGCATTGTCCTGAAAGAAAAAGAACTTTCTTGTCTCTATATATCAAATTACCATAAATGACAATGCATAGATGAACAATACTGTACAGAAAGAAAAATAATATACCACAAATGTTGATAGGAGCTTCTAGTTCAAGAAGAACAGGCTGAGCAAGAAAGACTTGTTTAGCAGTGAGACAAAGATTTCTGATTTCAGGTTCAGTAAGCTGAACGCGTTTGCCTCTATTGTTCCTTCCTTCCAAAAGCCTCTGTATTATCCCTTCTAATCCTTCCATTCCACCCCCAATTTCCCTCCTCTTGATCTTTCTCTTTCTTTTTAAATTCTTTTCTTGATTCTTGATAGGTTTCTCTTTGTTTTCCACCCTATTTTCCACTTCTTGATTCTTGAAACATAAGAAATACATCCATCTAACAACAAATGAGGATAAGAAACATTCAAGAAAGTGAATATAACAAAACCAAATCAAATTTATACGTTACTTCTTGATATGTGATTCAAGAATTGAAAAAAAAATATAAAAAAAGATTGATAGAAAGCAAAAGAACCGCGGGAGTTGAGATATATTTGGAGGTTGGGTAGAGAAAACAGAAAAAGGATGGCAGTTAAAATTGACTTTGTTTTTACGGTTGTGGCAAAGATGAGGTGTAAATTTTGCCAACCAATGGATTTTTGGTGTGTGGAGGTGAAAATTTTTTTATCCATTAGTCATTTTTTCTCCGATTTCAATGCTTAACCCTACCAACGATTTTATATATGACAACTACATCAGAAAGTTCTTAATATTTTCCATGATCATCATACTTCCCATTTCAACTCAAGGGTTTTAAATGAATCCCCTAAATTGTTTTTACTTCTAAACTATCAAATCTTATATTGGTTGAATTGTTTATTAGAGTTGTAATAATTAATTATTGGTGGGATACACACTAATGGTACGGTGGCAAGTAAAGTTAAATTATATAATTTTTTGTAAAAGTAAACGAGCAATTTTTATATTTATTAGAATTAGTAATTTTAAAGTTCAATGTGGTGGCCTTTTGGTTTATATTAAATAAATTTTGTGGCTTTATGCTCTCTCTTTCCATATGTATTTTTTTTATATTGATTTAGTATTTTTATTTACAACAAAATTTTATCTAAATTGAGCATGCTAGACTCAACAAGTAATTTTGTAATAAATATATATACATCTTATATTTGACTGATTAGATGTCAAATATTCAAAATATATATGGTTGGGTATAATATTTTAGGTATAAAGAAGAATTTTTCATTTATAAAATGTATACACCTATTACTGATTCTATTCCATGTATCTAGACAACTAAAATTGCTAAAATGAAAAAAATTCACATGCTAAAGCTTAATATAGAGTGTTTGATTTCTTAAAATAATTGAAGGTCCAAATTATAAAATTCGTCCGCCAATCCAATTGCAAGTCATAAAGGTAATATGCAAGTACCAAAGTTGTTGTGGTTTTGATAGAGGCAATAGGTTTCCACATCCTCTTATATACATATATATTTTTTATTTTAAATTTGGATATTTTGTAGGACTTCCTTAAAGGAGATCAACAGAAAATGGAGAATTAAACATTTAATATCTAATTTTGACTCGATATGATAAACCATCCATCTTATGAGGACTAAAAATTCTCCTGTAAATTTGAAATATATCAAATTGGACTTTTACATTCAATTTTGAACAACTTTCCACAACTCGTTCCACTCATGATGCAGCCCTGTATGCTTATGCTTATCCTTTGTGTTTAAATAATTACATCCCTCAAAGACGACAACATGGGTACCCACTAACTAGACAGCAGCAAACAACATATTCAAAGGTTGCAACGTAAGCATCAACCTATTGCCCTGGTTTCTTTTGCCGACATCAAAATCTATGTTCCAAACCACAAAGGATACTCCTGCACCCACCTTTTAAACTGCACTTTTAATGTTATCGACAGAGAGGATAAAACTGAAGAGTGAAGAGTCAAGACCTAGCTTTGTAGAACAACCAATGTAACATCACACTTTTGCATATCCAGAGAGATCCAGCGTATGACGCAGCAGTGTGGTTTCTCAATTGGCAACCAAAGGAACAGTATAATTATGCAAAACCTACTTTACACCTTAATACCTAATTTTTGAGTAACTTCCCATTAGCACCAGACACCTAATTTCCCATCATTAATACTAATTGAGATCTGTAGACTGTAGGTGCAGCAGTTAAATCCCAATAAACAATCCAATGCAGTGCAAGTCAACTTCAACCAAACAAATTTACCAAATTTTCATCCGACAAATCACGTGATTTGAGAAAATAAAGACCAAAAATTTCGGGGGGAGTTGAAAAATACTCATTAAATAATATATAAATAAAGTTATCAACCCAATTGCAGATCAACTTGATCAGTGAATCAAGAATTCAATTTCAATTACTGGAATTAACAAAATATTGAAAAACTTCGAGAGAGAGCTAGTAAGGCATGTGAAGATAGATTATAATAGCAGAGAAGTGCATGTATCATACAAAGTTCATTTGTTTAATCACCAAGATGATGAACCAATCATCTTTTGACTGACACATTACTACGCGTAAGCACATTCTGAAGGAACACATTGAAGAAGAAAAAGAAAGATTCTAATTCCAGCCAAGCATGCGACTTCAAAACTGAGACTTGTCAAGGCTGTCAAAGTATGGATGATCCATAGCTACTTTGGCTGAGATTCTTTCTGCTGGATCATATTTTAGCATTTTCTGCATTTTCCAAAAACAAGAAATGATCAGGACACCAAATTGAAGCACTTTAGGGTTCAATAATAGTAGAGCCATGAACATGGTCTGAAAATGTAATGTCTGAACACCGCAATTCCACCTTAACTTGGAGGAAACAATGCCAAACTTCTTTCTGTTCCTCTCATTCCAATTAAAGTTATGTTAAATTGCAATCTGAAGTAACAAGTAAATCAGAACTAATTGTGCTAACATGTAAACCAGCAGATACAATGCCAGACTCTATTAGCAGGATCCGCTCCAGACATACTTCACCAAATCCAATTATAGAAGGATCAAGCTAGCAATATGCCAATGTCCATATCTTATTTCAAAAAGATTATTTCCATGCTTCAGCCACACCAGGCCTGGCCCAGAGCACCATATCTAACATGGCCACTTGAATTACTGACCTCTCAGTTCTCATGAGCTTTAGTTGTCAATTGTCATAGACTCATAAATTGTCCACAAGCATGTTATGACATATTGTAAGAAAATAGTAAAAATTTTGGCATTCTATTTTTTTTATTATCATCAGATTCCGATCAATTTTCAATTCAAATAAAAAGGAATTGCACTGCACAACTTGTAGATGGTAAACAGAATATCAAGTCTTTTGAGTCCTAGAAGTTTATAAAATATAAAATGCATTTGAAAAACTAATAATAACCCTTCATTGACATGCTCAGCTTGAATATGTACAGCTTTTGGATAAAAAATTGAACTTAATAATAATGAAATGCAGTAGAAAGAACTCAATACATACCAACAAAAGGTCGACACCATCAGGTCCCAGAGAAGGAACAGCTCGAGCCAGGTTTTGAGGTTCCCATTGTGGATAGACATGCCAATCGCGCAAAGAAGTAACTCCTGGCCATTGCTTTTCAGTAGGAGTCCCCAACATTCTACCCAATGGAAAGCAGCAAACAAAAAACACAGTGAAGATTACAACAATAAACACTGCTCAATAATAGAAGATGGGGACTATAATAATATGGTGAAAAAAACAAATTCAAAGTTAAAAGAATAGAATTCTAGGAAACAATAACCCTTCTTCGAAACATAATAATTGAATAAATAGAATCCAAATTGAATCAAATTATTGCATTTTTCTAAACATTTCCTCCAAACACTAAGTTGCAAAAATAAAAAAAGTTAATGGTAGTGGCAATTTCACAAGCATGTTGCGGTATAATTTTGTAGAATTATATCCTAAAGTAGTAAGAAAACAAGCAATTGGATTAAAAAATAAAAAAGGGTAGAGATCAAATGAATAAATAAAGAATACCTAAAAATATGAAGCAACTGTTGAAACTCAGAATCACCAGGAAACAGAGCTTGCCTCCTCACCAATTCAGCTAAACAACCAAAATAAAAATAATTAATCACAAAATTTAACAGAAACAAAAAAAAAAAAATCAATTAAAAAAAAAAGGGAATATAATAGAATTAATACCGAAAATGCAACCCACAGACCACATATCAACAGCAGTAGAATAATGAGAGGAACCAAGCAACACCTCAGGAGCACGATACCAAAGAGTAACAATCTCATGAGTGTAACTCTTCAAAGGAACAGTAAAAGCACGTCCCAATCCCAAATCAGCAATCTTCAAAATCCCTTTATCCTGATCCAACAACAGATTCTGCGGCTTCAAATCACGGTGCAGCACACCATGACTGTGGCAGTGAGCAACGCCTTTACAAAGCTGAAACAAGAAGCTCTGAACAAGAGCAGGAGGCAGAGGCCTAGGGTTCGGACCTTTCCGGTGAGAATCAATGAATTTTTTGAGATCAGTGTCGAGAAACTCGAAGACTAGATAAAGATTAGATTTAGAAACGACGGCGTTTTCTTTATTATTATTATCATTATGATGATTGGTTTTGCGGTTAGCGGTGTGGTCGGTGGTGTTGTGGTGATTGGTGGTGGCGTCGACGTATTCGACGGAGAGGAGACGGACGATGTAGAGAGATTGAGAGAGCATTTGGAGTAAAGAGACTTCGCGGAGGGCGGTGGGAGGGATGCCTTCTTCGTCCATTTCGAGACGGGTTTTTTTGAGAGCGACTAATTGGCCTGTGGTTTTGTCTTTTGCTTTGTATACTTTGCCGTATGTTCCTTCTCCTACTTTCTCCAGCTTCTCGTACTTCTCCATTGTTGCAACAGAAACCCTAGAATTTGCAGAGGAGAGGACCTTGATTTCTTGTTTTTTTAATGCTTAACGGTTGCTTCTGACGGAATGGGAGGGAAAGCTGTCAGTTTTTGAAATTCAAATTTGGTTGCGTTCCGTTACATCCAACGCATGGGATGGGAGCGTCTCTCGCTTTTCGGTGCCAACGGAACATATGATTTTCTTTTTATTTTTATTTTTTTTAATTTGTTGTTTTTATAAAAAAAAAAACAAAATTGAAAAATATGCTATTCTAGACTTTTCTAGCCAATGTAATTTTGCCATTTAATAAAAATGTTAATACTACTTCCTTTTTTTTTTGGAATATTTTTTTAATTATATGTATTAACTCATCATTATTTTAAATAATATTTTTTGAAAGGATTAATATCAATTTATTAAAATTTTTATTGTATGTATTTATTTACCGTCATAAAATATTATATTGAATTATTAATATCTACTACATTAATTTAGATTTTAATAATTAAACATATTAGATAAAATTTTAATTTCAGCTTATATTTTGTGAAATGGCCCATCAATATCTACATTTATTTATCTTTTCATGTTTCTATTCACAGCTTTGCATCTGCTTGTGGTGTTGTTAATGGAAGAATGAAACAAGAAGCTAACCCAACAAGCAAACATCTTTAAAAGATCACAACTTTTGTACAAAAATTCATGGTTAGGTTAGGTTAATAATAAGAATAAGAACCAAAAAGTACATTTAAAATACAATTCTCAGACAAGTTTTGGATATATAAATGGATACGAGTATCCGGAATCCAAGGTAGGAAGTAAATTCCCGGTAAACAGGCTCAAAATAACTTATTTAGCAAGATAACTTGCTGTATTGTATTTGTATATGACCGGCTTCCTCGTTGCACAGTTTTTAATCAAAATTTTATGCAAAAACTAAAGTGAATTTTTTTAACCTTCTTCCTCCTGCTAATCTTAGTTATCAACTACTTCAATGAGAGTAGGCTCGTAGTCACTGGGAGCCTCAAATCCGTGAAGATTCATCACAGTAGCAGCCACATTAGCTAGTCCACCGCTGGGAACATCGTTGCGGAACCTGACACCAGGTGCCAATCCAGGACCTCCAATTGCAATAGGCACCTGCACAAGAATGATCCCAATTGGGAGGTCAGATCAGCACAGGAAGATCAATAATTCAAACTACTGAATAGTTTATCCAAATCATGAAAAGCTTTCCATGCGAAGCAGTCTCACTGCATAATTTCTTCTCTTTCCTTCATTTCCGGGGTGTTTCAGCCTAATTAAATTGCTAAGGGATTTGCAACAGCATTAGATTCTTTCTTGTTCAATGTTCAGTTACATGTAATCAACTTCTCATCATAAGTCAGGTCAAATCAAACAAGGGCAGCCACATTTTGTTGATTGATTCCATAAAATTTACCAACATATTAAACCAACTTACTGGTTGCAGAGTGTGAGATGTGAGAATCTGAATGTTGCCACTCTTGTCAACAGCAGGTTTCCCAGATTTGTCCCTCTTCACCATGTCTTCTGCATTGCCGTGATCTGCAGTAACAACATATATTCCACCAACTTTCTCTGTAGCCTCAATGATCATCTGCAATCAGTAAATTTTTAGTCAGAAGAGAGGCAGTCAAACGATAACATCCTTACACTTCCACAACATTCCAGTAGCAACTATCCGAGGTGATTCTTATCATCACACAATTCAGCTTTATACCAAATTTCATTTTTTTTAAAACAAAATAATGAAACTCCAAATGCTGAAACATTGTAGTAATATATTCTCAATGCATTCCAACCCATCCCCCCCAAAAAAAAGAAAAAAAAAAAACCTAGAGCAAGATCCTCATGAAAACTCACCTAAAGGCTACCTAGAAAGAGCAGAGGGCACAAGGCCAACATCATATTTCCCATATGACAGGTGAGACAAGAAACATAACATAAGAAACCAAAATTAGCAACAGCAGTAAATGCCATCAACAAAAATCCAAAGGTGCAAAACTAAACACTGAAACACTAGCAAAGCATAATTAAGAAATATCACTAACCTTGACAGCATCATCAGCAGCCTTGCATGCCACAACAGTGGCTTCAATGTCTCCTGTATGTCCAACCATGTCACTATTTGGTAGGTTGACACGAACCTAAACAAACATACCAATAAACAGGTTATTGATCAGATCTTAGATCACATTTTTTTACACAAATTAGGTACATTAATCACCTGGTGAAATTTCCCACTGAGGATAGCATCCCTTGCCTTCTCTGCAATTTCTATTGCCTTCATCTTAGGCTGGACATTGAATGTAATTCCAACATCACTTGGAATTTCAACATATTCCTCCATTTCTGGGTTGAAATAACCAGAGCGATTTCCATTCCAAAAGAAAGTGACATGACCAAATTTTACAGTCTCACTGTTGAACAAATAAATGCACAGATTAAAATGATCTCAAGGTTGCCCAAAACTCATGCAGAAAAATACATTTTGGAACAGCTGCACATGTTAAAAATCAGGCCAAAATAACATAACTATTAAGTTCCCTTCAAAAGATTAAGCACTGATTAGTTTTTAAAAATTCCACTACAATGTGTTACTTACTAGGACATGCTAATATAGCATGCAGTTGTAATCCTAACAGCAGTTCAATAAAAAAGGACAAAAAGATATGAAACAAACAATATTTTTTTATTTTTTAAATAAATAACGAACATTTTGCCTGTTATCATAAATTAAGGTACCAGTGATGCTGTCTCACCTGCAAGCAAAGGTACGAACACCATTATGCACCAAATATTCACCAGATGTCCTTTCTATCTCTGGAGGAGATACGAGGTAATGGCTTGGAAGCTTCAGCTCACCATCATACTGAAGCATACCAGCATAGCGGATTTTCGGGAATCGGACTCTATCAAATTTGTCAAAATCCTCGTATTCAAGTGCCTTAGCAAGCATAACCATACGATCTGCACGGAAGTTGGCTGTGACAACAGCATCTCCATCCAAAATTGGGCCGGCAGGCTGGCCATTATCATCAATGATGACAAAAGGTGGCAAGTACTGGTCATTGGCTTTGGGAGCTTCCCTTAGTTTCTTAATGGCTTCAACAGCACTCTTAAATTTGTGTGGGGCTTCACCGAGGACCTGAGCATCCCATCCTCTTTTCACAATATTCCAATCATTCTGCAAGAGATTGCATAAATAAATCACATAGGCATCAGGAAGGTGTTACTTAAAGTTTACTTTTCTTGAATTAAAATATGTAGGTCTAC
Source organism: Macaranga tanarius (assembly GCA_949673435.1). Classification (NCBI taxonomy): domain Eukaryota; kingdom Viridiplantae; phylum Streptophyta; class Magnoliopsida; order Malpighiales; family Euphorbiaceae; genus Macaranga; species Macaranga tanarius. Next base: position 3,309 of record CATIWO010282991.1, on the reverse strand, counting down.
AAACTTTGATCATAAACCATAACTATATAGATTTTCATTCAAAAGACATTTATATGACACATAGAACAAGCCTTATGCAAGTATTTACAGCATTATTTGAGTAAGAATTAAAGAATTCTATACTTCAGATTTTCTATAAGAAATTGCAAATCAACAGATAATCCATGTGAGAATGACTTCACAAACATTATGATTCTAAAATATAATATTTGTTTAACTATATATTCAACAATTCAAGTTTTTTTTTTTTTTTTTGAAATAACAATACAAGATTTGGGAAAAGAATTTCTCAAAAACAAAAAAAGATTTGGGAAAAGAAAAAACACAGGTAGCAGTGAATGGCAAATTGATTAATATCTGACAGATTGGTTCACGTCTATCATACACACAAATACAATGTAAATATCTGCACAAACACTGCTTACTCCACTGTAGTAGCAATAACTATGTCTATAGACAATTATTTGTAGCCATGAGTGTTGAGAACTAGGTAAAAGAGGTTATTGACATACTTGTGTCCAATTTTCTTCTCTCCCACTTTTACGGCATGATAACCATTTCTTTGTCCTGTCATGACAGGCCTGCCTACATCCCAACAATTGCATTTACGTTCTTTGTGATCAAATATATGATGGTGATATTAACCGTTGACCATTTCCAAAGGAACACAATCTTACCCAGATATCATGTTCAACTAGATCCTAGATTGTCTTTTGTCCATTTCCTTTCCCTACTGCATTACCTAGTGTAGGAATGTGGTTACAATGCAGTTGACCATTTCCAAAGGAACACAATCTCACCCAGATATCATGTTCAACTAGATCCTAGATTGTCTTTTGTCCATTTCCTTTCCCTACTGCATTACCTATTGTAGGAATGTGGTTACAATGTTCAAAGGTAAGAATAAAACTTAAAATACAGGGAACTTCAACTTTTAAAAAAAAAATTGTGTAAATAATTTCTATTGAATCTAAACAAAGTACCTCATAACGATCCATTGTAACATACATACGGCCTCCACCAGATGCAATTCGTGCATCAACACCTTTCTGACATAAATTTTCTAGGTCTTTCTCAAGAGTTTCCGCAAAACCAACACTTGTACCATCTATGACATCACGTCCATCAGTAAGAATATGAACTCGAATTCTTTTAGCACCATGTTCAGCAGCACCTTTTAGCAACAACTGCAAAAAGAAAAAAGAAAAAAGGAAACGAGTGAGGAACACTGTAGACGTTATTATTTGATAATGCAAAGCGCTAGCAGGAATAAGATAACAAGAAGCCCTCAACTACAAAACCAACCTGCAACTGATCCAGCCTGGAGTGCACTCCACCATCACTCAGTAACCCAATGATATGCAAAGTGCCTTTGTCAAAAGATGGCTGTATGTACTTAAATCCCTCTCCATCATAAATTTTTCCAGAGGCAAGAGCAAAATCAACAAGCTTTGCACTGCATTCAAAAGAACAAAACTTTTCATACTGGAATCTAATGAGATAAATAAATACGCATATATCACTAAATAAACACCTTTAGAAGCTAATTTGACAAAGGTGCATCACACCCAAGAGAATACAAACACCTCAAATACTAATCAATATCAGTACTCCACAACCAAAGCACAAGAAGCAAACTAACCCTTGAGCATAAATGCGTCCAGCACCAAGGGCGTTGTGACCAACCTCACTATTGCCCATATCATCTTCAGTTGGAAGTCCCACAGCTGTGCCATGAGCCTTAATCAGCCTCCATCTCTCAGGTGCAGTCTATCAAAATTAAAAATTAAACAAAAGCAAATTCCCTAATAAAAAACAAATCTAAAAACAAATAAAATCTGCAGATCTGAAAATCGATTCAATAACTCAGTAAAAAAAAAACCTTCTTGAAGGAATCCATGGTGGGAGTATCAGCGACATGGATACAGTTATACTGATCAGGATTAGCCTCACCCCAACCATCCAAAACCACCATTGCTATTGTCTTCCCTTTCGGTAACTTCGGATGATCCGCCAATTTCCATGTAAATTCACCTGAGCTTCCCATTTTTTCCCTGCGATACCAATATCAAAAATCAATAACGCCAACTTCAAATAAAAATTGAATCGTAGACCGTAAATTAATCGCATTTTTACCTGAAAATTCACCTGGGGGAACTGGAAACAAACAAAGAGATCGACTCGAGGCTTCTACGATAATTCAAAATCTGGCTGAGACACAGACACGGATCAAAAACCGGTTGCGTACAACCGTTTATATGAGAGTGTTCGGACCGTGGATTTTGAATTTGGGAGATTGGGAATGGATGGTTTTCCGCCGTTGGATTTTAATACCATTTGTGATTAGTTGTAGCTGTTAGGGTTAAGGGTACACTTGGCTTTTTGACTTTGGACTTTTCAGTGCGCGCGTGACATTTCTAGATTTTCTTTTTTCTTTTTTTACTTTTTCTGCATTTACGTGATTATGGAGCCAAGGAATATTCCATGTTATTATGCGATGTCGTTTTTCAGGTACTCCAATGATCTACTATTTATTTGCCATTTTAATAATAATTGTTAATAAGTGATCAGATTGAGTAATTTAAATGTACTTACTAATTTTCAGATATTAATATAAAATAGTTATTAGTTTGAAATACCAATTGTAAAAATTAAACAAGTCTTGCAAAATTGAAGAGATTATAAATTTAATTTTTAATTACGGTAATTAAATTCATATAAAAATTAAATAGGTGTAGCATAGTTTATTTATTTTATTATAATTTGTTTAGTAAAAATAAAAATCAACAAATAAACCGGGCAAGCTGGTGGCATGAACATGTTAAAAATTGAAAACCTTCAGTTGAGAAGTGAAGTTAGGTGCAACATACTGTCCACACCAAACACATCATCTTTCTTTTAGAACAGACCAAACACATCATCTTGTTGCTAAAACATATGCCACATTATTTGTAAATTTAGCAATATCAAGTATAACATAAGCTTTTTGAGAATATGCTTTTCATATTTCCATCTACATACATTTTATGCTTTTCTCTGGCATTCAAATTCAACCTTTAATCATTGATAATAATTGATTTTAACTTTTAGAAGTCTATTTTCATTTAAATGACGTTTCGAAATTAAGACAATAATATGTGCAATTGTATTAAGTTAGTTGTTGGGAAATATTTACTATTTTTATAGTATTAATTAGAATTTAATGATTTTTTATACCAATACTTTAAATAAAAAAAAAAAATCAACCTCTAATCACTTAATTGGTTAATTTCATTACCAAAGAAAGGCATGCGCGCATGCTTCAATGCT